>JAHWFP010020623.1:2149-22142 GCA_023313725.1 Lithobius niger | reverse complement strand
CCCCCCCCCCCCCCCTTCCCCTCACCTAAAAAAAACTCCTGGTGTTCCACTACTCGTGACATTATTTATTATTAATGTTTTTTATATACTGCTTTTTTTTTCGCACATTCACCTTTTTCCTCCATACACTGACATTGAAAATAATTTAATAGCGGCGATAATTTCTTTAGTTTTTTTTTTTAATCTGTGCCTCCAAGAACTTGAAATTCGGCGTTGCCTGCGTTTCGTCCACCAGCAACTTCCCTGACGGCGATCGTGGCAAACCAGGGTGGCACGCGTTTGTGTTTCTCCAAAAGAGTTTTGATGGCTGGCGTGACAGATACGTCCTTGTTGACAAACTGAATAAAAATGAGCCAGTCGGCTGGATTGCGGTGCTACCGTTTTACATTCGCGGCGATTCCCCGCTAGGCGGCAATGCCTTCGGGCGCTTTGACGACGTCATCAATCTGGTGGGGGCCGGGTCACGTGACGTAGAGACACACCTCCGAGCGGCACGTGCTTGTTGCGGGGCAACCCGCTCTATATAAACGAGATACGGAGCAGCGATTCTTCAATTGATGAAAACTTTTTGAGAGGAGTGTTTCGTCTCGCCGCTTTCCGTACAACTTTTAATGCTACCAGATGTGCGCGCAGAACAGTACCACTTCACAAGTTCTAGCCGCAGAGCAGCACTTACCAGATTACAAACAGCGATACGATAGCAGTCGTGCAAAAATGGAAGCTGATCGGAAAAATACCTGTAGCAGGAATTTCCAGCTGATGGAAAAAATTCGGTAAGCATTATCTTTTTTTTTTCGAGCATTTTAAGTTGCGAATTTTTCACGTGACACTACTCACTGTGTACTAGATGAAATCCTTTACACGTACGTTAAATTAAATTTGCAAACGCAAAGATGATGATGCAATGTTCCAAATTACGCTAAAAGTGAGTTAAAGTAACTTTGCAAATTTAAAACTTGATGTTCAGTGGTAAATTTAAATTTTTCGTTGCATGTTATGTTAGTTTTGTGGTTCCAATTTGGTAGAAACGGACCGAAATTAGAAAAATGTTAAGTAGTTCATAATTTGTAGTAGTGACTTATTTTACAACGTTTTAAAATTGTAGTATTGATTTGGATTACGGTGCTTAAAAATACAGAATAAAACCCATTTGTTTTATTCTTTATTTGTGGATGGTATAATTCGTGCCGCTAATTTTTTTCCGTATTGTTATTTAAATTAATTTGTTGCGACTTTTCATGCGTTAGAAGTTAATAAAAGCAGATTTTACAGGTTTTTATTGTTGTACAGTATTTGTATTGTTTAGTATAAACTTTATTAAAATGTTGTATAGTTATTTCTCATTGTCCAGCTAATTGCGTTATATTGGAACAAAATTACAAATAAAACATATTTCTCATGCTGAAAATCAGTTACTGTTTAATGCGAGTTTGTTGATGCTAGAAAATTGTATTTATTACTCTGGAACTTGTAACTTGGACTTTCAACATAGTTTTAAATTTGCAATTGGTACGGTCATAGTGACGAACTCACGTATTATGATTGATCAATTTCACTGGTAAAATTTAAATTATTTACCAGTGATTAATGTTGTTTATTTAGTGTCACATACTTGTTGTTTACGATTGCTCATTCGTGATTTTGATAGATCTATTTTTTTTTTATTTTATTTGTGTAGTGTTCGTGGCACACTATTCACTTCTAACTTCAAAATTTAAAAGAATGCCTAAAATTATAGGGTGACTTGACAATGAAAAAATTTGGAAATATATATAATTCGAATTATGTAGATAAAGACAAAATTTTGCTTATTCAGCCAAGAAAATATTTAAATCATCAAATTTTCTACCCGAAATGTGAGTCATTTTCACGGCATTTCCAGCTGCAAAAACGCAGGTGTCACACAACAAATGAAAGGAAATGAGTGGTAAAAAAAAGTCATACGAATGTCAAAAGTCAAACGAAAACAGCTGTCAGTTTACAACAACAAGCAGAGGTAGAATATCTAAGTCGAAGTAGAATATCTGATTCAAATTATGTAGAAAAATGCAGAATTTTGCTTATTCAGCCCAGAAACAATTTAAATCATCAAATTTTCCACCCGAAAATGCAAGTCGTTTTCCAGCTGCAAAAACGCAGGTGTCACAAAACAATGAACGGAAATGAGTGTTGCAACAACGTCACACGAAATGATGATTTGAAACGAAAACAACTCTGTTTACAGCAAGCGGAGGTCTATAGCTATCTTCAAAATGTAAATTAACCTGGAATCGTAAATCGTATTTATTTATTTATTTATTTATTTTTTGTTTACATTTCTTTCTTGCAATCTTGACCTTCACATTCCAAGCATCGGCCGACAAAAACGAACGTCCACTTTCCTTGCCTCTTATTTGACTTGGAATTATGGAAATGAGCTGAACAAGGCCTAATATAGGACAAGGAAGGTGTGCTGACCCCCATCACGTGTTGTACGCCTCATTTGCATAATGTAAACACCTCACGCGGTGCCTCTAACTCGCTTTCCCGCCAAAACTAGTACAAGAAAGGGCATGTGGATAGGCGTTCTATTTGCGCGTGGAATCGTACGCCGGTCGAAAAGTGTCAACAAATACGTCATACCTTGGACAAATAAATAAATCGTTAATCTGTTTTTAAGGTCAAAAATCCAGCGGAACGAAAACAAATACAAAAAAACATAGCAAAAAGTAGGAAAAACTTAAAAACTAATGGAGGGATGGTAATATGAAAATAAAAATAAGTTGGCCTAAAATTCCCAAGTTTTGCGCATTCGAAGAATTGACTAAGAATTGGTCTCTTATCATTTTTTACTTTTTGTAGAGTGCAAAACAAAATTGAAAAATGATAAGAGTCCAATTCTTCCCCCAACAAAATGTGTAATTTTGAGCAAAATCCCGCTTAACTTATTGATGCATACGTAAAATTTCACCTGTTGACTGTTTTAGTTGAAATTCACAATGATATTTAAAAAGGTTTTAGGAAGTAATTGTTTGTTTGTGTTTTTAGCGAAATTGTTACGATTGATTTTTTTAACTGCTTTTCTTTTTCTTCCTGAACTCTCTGTTAAAGATATGAACACTTCATTTTTTTTTTTAAAGTTAAGCATTGCACGGGGGAAAAAGTTTATCGGAAATGGAGGAAAGATTGAATCAAAATAAAAGAAACTGTCGCGTAAGCATTCATCTATTGTAAATTGCTTCTCAATGTAGAGCTGCGTGCCAAACGGCAATTCCTTACTTTGCCGTACGGTAATAATTTATTTATTCATTTATTTATTTATTTAGCAATTTTAGTCCCAGAAAAGCAGCACGCAATGTTAAAACACAAAACTTTAAAAACCATTATCAATTACAAACAAAAACAAACAGGAAACAACATTATAAAAACAGGTCAGATCGAGAGGGAAAAATACTTCAAAATGTTTTTTTAATATACCTTTTGCGGTTCTGTAAACAAACTCATTTAATTTTTTTTTTAATTCATAAAAAAAAAAACTTTTTTTTTTACATAATAGTCCTAGTTGGTTCATTCGGGTTCATTTAATATTATCGAATATTTTTAGAGACCCGCATCCCTCCCTCACCCCTCAAAAAATAAAAAGGCAAACGAAAAAACACGTCTGAAGCAAACAAGTGCGAAACCGAGCCAAACACAAAAATAAAAACAAAACCAAGAATAAAACTGTGCAGCAACTTCAGTCAATGTTGCGTAAGCATCCTAAAAAGAAAAAAATAGGTCTCTTTCTTTTTCGCTGGGTCGTTTGCAGTGAGTAAATACGTGTAGTCCATGAATGGTAACTTTTGGCGCGGGACCCTCCTTCGGTAAAACGCTCGTAGCTTGAAACTTAGTTGGCTCTGGCTGGCACTTAACGATTGCCTTGCCCACGTGAACAGGCACGTGCACGGTAAACAAAGAACGCGAAGCTGATAAAAGGCTGTAAAGTGAAACAAGAGGAGTTTCCGTCCGTGAAACTACTTTTCAAGTGTAGGTAAACTTGACAATATGGGCCAGGTAGTTCCTCAATTTTCAATACATAAATTATAGGATGTTACGAACAATAATGGTCCAAAAACAGAACCTTGGGGAACACCACAATAAATATTTTGTTTCTTTCTTGTCACTGATTTCAATTATTCATCTCTTCCTACTAAATTCTCGAAAAATAAACCAACGTAAATGAAAATATACAATATTCCTTTTAGCTGTTAGATTTATCATCTTACGTACTTGGGGACCAGTTCACTTTATTTATAGTATCTGATGGGGCTTTACTCAGTAGCATGTACAGACACCCCTGAGAGGGCAGGGGCAAGTTTTAGTAAAATGGCACAGTAAGTTTCAGTGGACATTTTTTCTGTGTGCCCATATTTTTTTACCGTTTTCTGCCCCCTTTTTTCTCACTGTTCGTTTGCCACTTTAGGCCCTTTTTTTCACTTTTTAGGCACTTTCACGCCACTGGCTTTTCAGAAAATCTCTTTATCACCCGGTCCATTCTTCATCATCTAAAGACTTGACTTGGCATCACTAGTTTAATTTTATCTGTCTGAATAAGTTTCACCCTAAACGGGCATGAATGTAAAATTCGAAGCTCTACCACCTTTCATGGACTAATAACGCAATTCGAAAAATCTTACATCGAAAATGACAACTTTATATCAGAGTGATGAATTTTCATAATGAGATAGAGGAATTTCACGCTACATCCTCTTTATTCCTCATTTCTTAACATTTGAATGAGGATTATTCAGCTATTTGTCGTTCTTTGTAAGGCACAAAAAAAAAAGGAGCGAATTTGTGTAACGGTTCACCCGCGTTGCATCATTTCGATAACGGGACAAATAACATCATAACATGGAATTTAAAAGCCGTTAAGAGTTGGCGCCTATCCCGCAGACGCGCATGTGCGTGGATTCAAAGGTGGCGCGAGCGGGCAGGTGAACAGACTCGATTGCATCACCCCTTTGGATACCGTCAAACTGACGCCACTTGCAGCACAGAATGTTGCAGTCTTTTTTTTTTTTTTTTATGAAACCAATTAGCCGTCGACCATGGCCGACAACTAGTCGCTACCTCGATATAACGAACGATTCTAATCTTGTAACACTTGAAATTTTTCCTTTTATTGCGTTGCCACGTGCATAGGTCGGTTTGATGAAGAATGGGTTAGATATCAGCATAACAATGAAAACTCTACCTTAAAACTGAGGGATTGCTTACTTAAAATTTGGAATTATTAGTAAATCTGATGTTTTCTCCCAAACATCGAAATTTCTTTGTCTGAACGCGTCAGTGTTCTTAAAATAATCATTGTATAACTATTGCGAACAATAATGATCATAAAATGGAGCCTTGGGGAACATCACAATAAATCTTTGTTTCGTTAACAGTGTTGGCCACTGATTTCAGTCATTCATATTAACTAAAATTAGTGACCAGCCCAGTTAAAGATGTTTATTTGTGGTGTTGCCCAAGACTCCGTTTTAGGACCATTAATGTTCGTAATTTTTTTTTGATTATTTGAAGAAGACAGACGCGTTTACATAAAGAAGTTTCTTTGGTGTATTTTTCGAGAATTTAGTAGGAACGTATGAATCGTCTCTTCCTTCTAAATTCTCGAAAAATAAACCAAACGTAAACGAAATTGTCAATTCTCTGAAATTGACATTTTTGTAGTTATTTTGCTTTTTTAAGCGTAAGAGTAGAATAAGTCTAGTTTATCTAATACATTTTGAAGAAGCTTAATCGTGAAGGGGCCCGGAAATAAAAACTTTTTAATAAAAAAAAAGACAGCAAACCCTATTCCAGCGGCAATATTTTTCATTATTTCGCTGCTTTGTTCTCTGAATGTTTCCGTTGCGATGAGAACTTGTTTATTTACTGTTTCCGTATTCAGCTAAAAGTTAAATTTAACTAGCAAGGCAGACTGCCAGTAGACGACAGTCAACAATGGTTCTCTTTTTTTTCTTTTCTTTTTCCTATTTTTATCTGTAACCAAATTAAACTGCAGTAATTGCTTAAACTTGAAAGTTGTTGATGTTACGACTCGCAAGCATGCGGCAACGTTGCATCAGCCAGCGGCGAATCAAAAAAAGAAAAGAAAAAGCTATATAATTGGAGCATGGACTCGGGCATAAAGTGTTCGCGGAAATCAACCCGACTAAAGCACGATAATAGAACTGGAAGCTGTGCTATTGTGTGCAACTCAAAATGCCAGAACTTTGAACTGGCTGTAAAATAAACACGCAGCCGACGCATGGGGCTCGTATGGCGTGCGATGTGCGGCATTCGGTGTTTAGTTATTGATTATATGACGGAGTTTGGCACATCGCCACGGAGTTTTTACGTTGCCCCTGTCACACATGCAAAAGCTGAGTAAACTACGATTACTATAATTTTTACGAGTTGATCACGTTGCGGAAGAGTGCCTTACTCTTCCTTTCAATGTAAACATTCATCAGCGCCAGCTTTAAACTAGCATAAGGTAACGCTGCTACGTGTAAACACAAATAAATTATGATTTGACTATGCAAGAATGAATTAAGATGTCGTTAAAATTTTTAATGGCGATTGATGACGATCGGATTGGAGGGGGGGGGGGGGGGGGACATTAAAAGGCATTGCTCCACAATTGTAACGTAAAACGTCTGGTGCGCCAAACAAAAATACACTAAGTAGGCTTAAACAGCCGCAAATTAAGCAATAAGAAAAACTTAACTTTGCTGGAATGAATACATGCTTTTCCCAATAAAAAATTTAATAATTAAAGTAAAATGTTAAATTAGGGATGACAGTCAACATTTGCTAAGTTGTCAAGTAACTTTCTAGCCGATATGGGCACGGAACTTCGGCCATCAATTTAAAAAAAAAAGATAATTTTCAAAAAAAATTGTTTACAGTAAAAGGGGAAAGTGCAGTCACCTTTCTTTTTAGTACAGTAGCTTTTTTTTTTTTTTTGGTCGCCACATTGGCACACTGCCAATCTAGGCTTACATAACATATTAAGACTTCTAAAATTAACTTAGTTATTATGCAACTTTATGTGATTCTTCTCAAAGTAAAAAGGGAAAAAAAAACGGGGAAAAAAAAGTTTTTATTTACTTAATATTACCTGCTTTTGTAAGGTTTATCTACTCTAAAACCTACTATTTTCAAATAAAAAAAAAACTTTTAAATAAAACATATATCCATAAATAAATTATTAGCATACCGTCAGTAATACATTTCACACACCAACAATTCAATTACGTTAATTTCTTCATTATCCTTGTATTTCAAAACACGCATTGATCTACAAAATCGCCTTAAGACTTGTTTCAGATTTGGCACTTTGAATTCTTTCCTTTTTGAGGGGAGGGGAACGATTATAAATAAATTACAGGTCTGAAAAAAATCGCATAGCACGCTAAACACTTAGTCGGAAGCCCCAGCGGACGCTTTTTGAATGTGAGCGTAACTCGAGTAGAAGCAATGAAAGATTTCCCGCCACTCAAAACAGACAAAGAGCCAGTCTGCGCGGAAATGCCTGATGCAAGGTAGCCCAAAGGGTTGCATCAGCCGATCGCAGACCATAAAATGGAAGCTATTACTGGAACGAACGCGCTCTGATTATAGGTTTCACTTCACCTCAGGGAAAGGATGTTTTTATTGCTAAATAAGCACTTTAGAGGAACTCCACAGGAGGTGGAGTCGTGGAATTACATGTGTAAATGAATGAACGCATTGCGTCAGCCAGTTTGTTTGCAGTCTGTTTGAGGATTCCAGTAACACTTGGTCAGTTACGAGTTCGGTGAAAGGGAATTTATTTACATTAATGAAACGGCCGACTTCCTCGGAAACGGATGCTGTTCGTGTGAAGTAATGAAAGATTGATTATATCAAGTGTCAGTTGTGTTGTACAGTTTGTGGTGGCTTTGGACACTTGAACTGGGATTACATAACTAGATTACTAGTCACATTGTTTGATATCTTTAATCATATAGCATTATCAATTTATACAAACGCTAGATTTAATTTTTACTTCGATTTTAACAATTTATTATACAGAATTGTTCATCCACTTCAAAAGTTTCTGTAACTGATGATTAAACATCTACCGTACGTAGGATCTGAATTCAAGAAATTCGAATAAATAAATTCATATTTAAAATTAAATGATCTGGTTCATAGTTTTGATTATTCGCTCTTAAATTGCAGCTCAAGTCACAACAATCGCCGCCATTATGTTATAATGTTGATTTCTTTTAAAGTTCTAACATTTGTCACTCATCATTTTTGTTTGTTTGTTTTAGGACCCTGTTCCGTTTCTCTCAGCCTGCCCATGCTGTTGTGCTTATGACAGCCATCTACTTAGTCTTTGTGGTCTTCCCTGTCCAGGAAAAGACCCCCACTTCCAGACAACCATCTAATGTCAACGGTCTGCTGTACCTTGGCAGTTTTGCCTTTCATTTTGGGGCACAGATGTGGATGACTTTTATCTCTGGTAAGTCAATTTTTGTTTTTGTTAACCAGGTCAAGAATTGTCTAAAAAAAAGTAAAATGTCTGAAGGATTCAGATAACATTTGCATGTTTCTTCAACATGCTTTAACATTCCAATTTACTTATTGTCATTGTAAATAAGAGACCGCCAAGTATTCTTTGAGAGAACATCAGGTACTCTAAGAGAGAATATATCTGATATTACTGAGAGACTGCCTGATATTCTCTCAAGAATGCCTGATATTCTCTCAATGATACCTGGTATTCGCCCAATAATATCTGGTATTCTCTCAATAATACCATGTATAACTGCGAACTTTTATTAGCGTGGTTTTGACAAAAAGCATCTCATTAGAAACTTCTCTCTAAATTGTATTATATAAATACCTTCAATACTTAGCAAAGTCTTTAGACAATTCTTCAGAATTTGAAAGAAATATAATATTGTGCTCACAGATAATGATGCTCACATAATGATGCTTAATATTGATGTTTTTCTTCCCTTAGGTATTGTCCTGTTTTTCACCATGCCACGCCATGTATTCGGGCAAGTCCACCGGCATCTATTTCCAAAGTATTTCCTCATGAACAGCATCTTAGGCCTGATCACCCTGACCACATTCATCCGGCAGCTGGCGAACAAAACGTGGACAGGAGAGACAGAAACACAGGTAATTAAGAGTCAGTTGTTAATGATTACTGCATTATTTGCTGAAACTCTGATACAGTACTATACATCAGGAGTTACTGCAAATCGATTAGTGAATTAAATTCTAGCATTTTGATTCGCACTCATTTTGGCAAATATCAGTGGTTTAAAATTAAAGCATGACAGAAAGCCAAATTGGTATGATATGTGATAAATAAATGTAAATGCAAACCTATTTCCGTAACCTTTTGGACTTACATGGCAGACTGCCTGAGCGGGAATTCAACCCACAACCTTTGAGAACAAAGGCTGATGTCCTGCTGCTAAGCCGCGTCTGTACAGTTTAGTGGTATGACTTCGACCTTTAGTCGCAAAGACCGAGGGGTCAATTCCTGCTCAGGTAGCTGACATTTAAGTCCAAAAGGAAAGATTTCTTATGACTTTGTATGATTCTTATGATTTCTTCTGAGTTCTCAACTGATAATTAATTCGATTTTTTTTTTCGATTACAGGTTTGGGCATTATCTGTCTGCTTCGTAATTCAACTGGTGACGCGGCTATACGTGGTGCCACCTATGCTCCAAACCATGCAATTCAGAATGGCTATGGAAAAAGAAGCCGGTGTTGGGTCAGAAATTGGTCGTTATGAACCTGGGCGACTAAGGAACTGTGAAAAATACAAACGTGTGCACAAAAGGTTCCGTACACTACATGGACTAACGGCAACCGCTAATCTGATAGCCATGGCATGTAACGGTATCCATTTATACTACCTAGCCAGTAAACTATCATTTAGCCAACTCTGAACAATTTTTTTTAAATAATTTTAGTATAATTTATTCATTTGTTTTGTACATCTGCCCGGAAAACTGAGTCTCGTAGACTTTCTCAAAATGATCCTAAGTTGCAGAGCAACTGAAATAAAAGGGAAGGAAGCCTTTGAAAGGTTTCTTGGTGAAGGAAATTGCTAATAGCAGAATGATGCAGTGTATTAACATTCACAAGTGATTTTTTTTTTTTTTACATTTGTATCATAAATGCATTGTATGTATCATATTCATCATCTACATCATACAATCTCGTATTTTATGAATAGTCAGCAATACTGAATCACGAAACCTAAATCTTAGCTCGTTAGCCCCACAGCCGATAAGTTTTCAAGCTTTAACTTTTCAAACTCAGTTTAATTTCTGATTTGTTAAATCTTTGCAGGAGTTGCCTGATGAAATCACTACTTGACTTTGAAATAACTTTAAACTTAACTACTCTGAACTCACATTTTTAAAACTGACCAAGACATTAAAACCATCGGCATTATCCAGTTATTGAGGTCATTTTATCCAAATTTCATGTCTGCAACAAATACTGAATTCTTATTTTCAAAAGCAGCCAAGACTTTCTTTAAATTATCCAAATATAAATTGAGGTCATCATCCACAAATTTCCTGTTTACAACAAAATACTGAATCATAGTTTCAAAAGCAGCCAAGACTTTCTTTAAAGCCATCAGCATTATCCAAATATAAATTGAGGTCGCTGTATCCAAATTTCATGTTTGCAACAAATACGAAGGTATTTGAACACGAAAGTTTGTTTATGTGTAGTTCCTACTAGTAGCAGATGATGTATTGCTTTAAAAAATACTCAGGTTTATGTATGATTTGTAATATCGATATCCATGATGCGTTCCATTTGACGATTTACTCACGACATCATTTCCATCATTTTTTGTTACTATATTTATTACCATAATCATCATTTTTTTTTACTGAGAGGTGTTCATTATTCTAACAAGCTTTAAAATCACGTTGTCAGTCATTTTACAATAAAAATACTCAGGACATCAGTGTATACGTTCACAGAATGTTCACTCTTAACTTAGAGTTAAGATCTTGTCGAGTATAATTGTTGCGGTTCCTACTTTTATTGTTGGCAGTTTCCAATGTTCGATTGGAACTGCAAATGTTGTACATGTTCCTACATATCGTGTTTATGCTGACGATTCATTCAGCTTACGTCCCCTGTAAGTTGTCCTACGTAGAAACGTTAGTAGCAGACAGGAGTTATGGCTGTGCATGTGATATTATTGCAGGATTGCTGTTATTACAGTTTTTGCAGTCCGTGAAGTTATTTGTTTGTTTTTTGCTTAAAGTAGTCAAACAGCAAAATGTTCTCAGAGTGAGTTTTGAAAACAGAGACTCGTTGTGAGTGGTGACTTAACATCAAAGAAATCCCTTCTGTGGTATTGTTCAATACGCAGACGGTTTATGCTGCATTGTACATTAATAGTTTCACGTATAAATTAACTTTGTAAAAGTTTTATAATTTTCTCCGATTTAACAGCAGGAGTGCAATTATGCAACCCAAACTCTTACTAAAGTTGTAAGTGTCTGAAATTTTCAAATTTTACGATGGCGGTCAATTATGAACTGCCAACTAAATTGAACGAAATGATAGAAAAAAATTAAAATTCTGGCTCCACCGGTAAAATTATTTCATTTACAAGAATTTGTTTCTCTTCTAGAATGATGCAACTAAAAGTATATAATAAAACGACTTAGTTTATCATCCACCTATGCTTGGTCGAAGGCTGTTACCTTGACAACAGTTACTCACTTTCATCATGACTCTATGGGTCTAATGAGAACTCGATGCAAAATTACGCCCTAACGTTATGGTTGTCTGACAATAATAATTAGCTGCAAATCATGAAAATCAAAACAAGTACACGGCTTTAAATTGCTTAAATCCAATTTGCAGTTGTATTTATTTAACTTACGGCGTTCGAATTTGCAAAATCAATTTCAACGTTGTAAAATCACTTATTTGCCTGAAACTTAAAAAAATACTCAAGCGTTTATCTAAAAGAAATGTGGTATGAATAAAGTTCTAACTGTTAAAAAAATTAATCAAAGGTACATAATATTTAACAACTTATTTGTGATAATTAACTACTTTAGTGAGGCTGTTATCAAAATTTCTCGATAACCAAACACGCCTATTGTTAAGGGTGTTCATACATTATCGTATAAACTCAAAACCAGTTAGTGTACAATGGCGTATTGAACAAGCATACATTGTTTACATGGGAGTTAGAAACAGAATCCATCCTTATGTACTTAATGGTAAGGGCAGTTGATTCAACCACAAACTAAGCTTTGAAATCGTCATTTACATAATTTGCACATAGTGCGTATGTATTTATGACAATTATGAGTATGAAAACGTGTGGCTACCTAAATTATGGTTGTGTATACCAGTGGGATGACCCAGATCTTGAACGATATGGGTTCATACACTTTCTAAGAATGAATTTTATTTTTTTAACGTTGTGTACATAGTATTGTTAAATTATGGGCGTTATTGCAACGCCAATCATGTATGTAATAATCATTATCACACTTCCACACTTCATGTTTGTTACACAGTCACAGAATAAATGTGTAACATCTATTTTGCAAGAATTGTTATTTATTATTCATTATCACAAGTGTACAGTTGCTCTTTTAACAGTTCTGGCTGTTGTTTTGCAATAAATCGATCAGTTATGTTTATACATAAATATGTGTTTTCCTTATATTTTCATTTTGTTTTTAGTAGCATCATAAATTTCTTATCCTTAAAGACACAGGAAAATATGACGGTTGTGATTTAGTTCCACGTCACGGAATTGTATTTTCGTTTAATTCCCAAAAATGACGTTAGTTGGCAAATAAATATTATATCAACATTGTTTCAAAGCCTTCCTTCGATGGCCAGAATTTGACGACTGACGGCACTGGCCCCTTTCCTTTCATTGGGGTTAGTTGTTAGCGGTCCCCAAACCCTTTCATTGCTCTTTTGCCTTTTATTTTGGCAATCGAGTTTTTTTATTATTAAAAACAAACCAGACGATATTCTGCTGTGTCTTTAATGTATTGCTACAAATTTTTACCCTTTTTCACTTTCTCCCCCCCCCCCTCCCCTTCCCCTGTTGCATTGTGTGTCACAGCCGTTTTCAAGTTGATTACCCGTGTCACTAAATACCATTTCGCCAAATCAAATATTCGTCAACAATTGAGCATTAGCCTATAGAGAAGTTACTGCGGCATAACTACTTGAAAGGAATTTGTGATAGTTGCGGGTTCTCATCTTACGGTATACCTTGACATAGCCGCAGCGAGCGCGGCAGCCCGAGGAAGACATGTAATGGGGGGGGGGGGGTTATTAAGCGAAATGGGAAATTTTCCCTTATCGCCGATAATTAAGACACTGGTTAAAATTCGACAAAACGGGATTCGGTGAAATTGACACGAAAGCGGGCTTCAACTCCCCTC
The DNA here is from genome assembly GCA_023313725.1 of Lithobius niger. Lineage (NCBI taxonomy): Eukaryota > Metazoa > Arthropoda > Chilopoda > Lithobiomorpha > Lithobiidae > Lithobius > Lithobius niger. The sequence continues at coordinate 8,680 of JAHWFP010020623.1, read as the reverse complement.
CTCCACCCCCACAATGAAAATGTTGCCAAGCATCGACTACCCCTTCCCCTTTCGTCACTGATAAAAGAAGGACATTTAGAAAAAATATAATTGGGAACCTTTACGTAAGGTTAAGTGACGTCAAAGTGCATTAGGTGACTCAAAGTGCATTAAGTGACGTTAAAGTGCAAAGTGCAAGTGACGTCAAAGTGTAAAGCTGTCACATGAGAGAAAAAAAAAAGGAAAATGAATACGATGTTTGCAACATTATATATACTTTATGGGTTATACGGGACGGAAAGCCAATGGGCTCGAAATTTGTTTAATAAATACGGGTAAATATTTACGTTGTCTTTTCGACTTGTATGTCAGACTGCCTCAGTGGCGAATCGAACCCGGTACCTTTGAAATCAAAGGCCAAGGTCTTACCGCTGAGCCATACTGACGGTTGAATCAATGTTGCATGCAGTTAAATGCAGGTTACCTTTGCAGTACCTTTGCAAAAAAAAAAAATAACATAAGTAATTCTCTGTAAACACCCCCCCCCCCCAACCTTCCGAAACGGTGCACTCAGCATCCTCATCCCCTCCCCCTAAACAACGTTGCGTGGCGTTGATGTTCAAAACTGGCAACACTGATGAACAAGTTGAGCAACCATGGGAGATGAAGCTTTCTAAGGCATTCATTTTCCTAGTTTCCCCCTACAAAAAAGGGTTTGCTACATTCACTCTGACATTCACTCATATGTATATGTTGCAGAAGATATTTCGCGCAGGATGCTCGAAAATAGTGTGATGTAATTCGCAAGTGTTAGTTTCACACTTAATTTTCCGTAAGAAGAAAAACCCACATAAAAGAGAATAAATAAAATTTGTTTAGCAGAGATGAATGGACAAATATTTAGGTTAAAGCCATCTATTGGCGAGAAAAGTGAACAAAATGGTCGATGGTGATGGTGATGTGGTTGCGGGGATGTGGAAGAGACGTTGGAGCATGTTTTAATTGAGTGCCGGGGATTGGAGGACCTCAGAGGTTGAGATGAATGGGGGGGAAGGAAGGGGGAGGAAGCTTTAAGATGGCTCCTTGGGTGGAGGAGGAGGGGAGAGGAGTGGGGAGGGGGAAGAGGGTGCTCTTGGGATGGTGGAATAGGAGGGGTAAGGATTATGGGGAGTGGGTTGAGGTTGTTTTGGCTGGTTTGAAGTGGACGGGAGGGCATTGCGGCTTTGGCCGCACTCTGTTATAAAAGGGAAGCCCATAGCATCATCATCATCATCATGGTGAAAAGTCCGAAGTCCTTCACATCTTCATTCAACAGATTAATTACATATTTTTTTAACGATTAGTAGTGCTTATTAATTGTGTGTGTGTGCTCACTTGCGACGACATGACCATTGACTGAATTTTTATTTATTTATTTATTTAATCACAAACAGACGACATTGAAAGAGATCAATGCGGCGCTTTCAGTAGTGACCCCTGGTGGTCAAAACATGCAATGCTAATACGCTCTAGAAATTGTATCAATAAATACACGTCAAACGAAACTGAAATAGAAAACAAAATGACTGCAAAATTTAACGACCTTACATGTTATAATTATAATAATGCCAGCAATAATATTCCTGAAGAATTTTGAGACATACAACTGCCAAAATAAAAAATTAGTAAAATTTTATTTTAAATAAAAAAAAAAGGATATATATATATTTTATCCCAAGATAAATGGAAGATAATCCCATACATTACACGTCGACGCCGGACCCCATTAAGTATGCCAAACATCACACGCCGGACCCGTCAATTTTACCGGAGGACTTTTCAATCATTGAACGCCGGACCCGTTAATTTTACGGGAAGGCATGCCAACCGTTGCACGCCGGACCCGTAAAATCAACGGGAATGGAAAACACAAAACGTGCAAACTGCAACCGCTGCGCCATCTGTTGACGAACTTGACGGCAATCAAAACTATTATCACAATTTAAGGCCAACTGAGATAAACAATAGTTGCTTGCTGCTAGCTTCAAAAGTTAACACACTGACTCACGATTGCTAAAGACGCATTATCACCTACCTTCGAGGAAAAACGACTAATGTTAATTATCTTTCCTCCAAAATTTTCACCGAGAGGAAATCATACGAAAAGACCGTGGCGCCATCTAGTGGCAGCGCTACTATAGAACTAGCTGGCCCCGTGCATGCTGAATTTCCCGGTCGTAGGTCTCCTTAAGAATATTAATTGTTTTTGCGATATTTGACTGTTTGCTAATCCTTTAATTTTACTCTTCCACAGTGCGACCCGGTGTGACTCTACACTGACATATATTTCGTTTGTTGGCAGTATTAATGGGACTTCCCTGACCCCTCCCCATCATTCTCCCATACCCCTCGCATACCTGTGTTGACGCAGTGCTGAAAAACCTTATCACTGTGGGACGATGCCAGGCTGGGCTGCCACTCGAGCAGGGTGCAATCTGACACCTTCTTTCTCCAGTGCGAGCAGGGAGACTCGGTCTGCACGAGAGTGTGCAGTGTGAGTAGTGAGAGGCTGAGGCCTCACCAGGGGTTAGTTCCCCAAACCTGAAGTAAAGAATTAAGAAACGCCTAGAGGTATGTTCGTATCATTTACCCATGTCTTGGAATGCCGGAGCTATCCGAGGGACACTACTGAATAATGGTACCCGAACAGGGAGTCGAACTCTGGACTGTTATAGGTTATAGGCCTAATGCTCTAATCAAATCAGGTAGGCAGCAGCGCTAGAGAGGGAAGCCTTGTGACGATGCAGTGATGCAGCCACATTCCTGGCTGGGCTATCACTCATGCAGGCTACAATCCGACACCTTCTCCAGAAGAAAATCGGTTTGCACGAGTCTGAGACGAGTGAGGCTGTGGCCCCACCATGGGTTACTTCCCCAAACCTGAAGTAAAGAGTTAAGAAAGGCCAGCAGTATGTTCATATCACTTACCCATGTCATGGTAGTGCCAGAGCTATACAATGGACACTCCAGACAACTCCTGTAAGCAAAAGCTGTAAGTTAATCACCGTGATTGTTCTTGCCAACTTTGAAACAACTGACGCGATACTGCTCACCACAAAAGTGTTGCAAGTCACGGAGATTGTGTGATTGTTTCTGCCCACTTTAAAACAATTCAACTCCACTCAGGAAATGAGTATCTACGAAATAAATGATCCTTTCCATTGTATCAGTTCGAAATTAACAACCTATCGTCGTTTGCTTTAAAGTTGTCTGCTTTTAGCTGAAACACGGATTCGTTTACGTTAGCTCAAGAACGAAAGTCAAAACCTGTAGGTCACCCACAATGACGCACTCCACACGAACAAACAGTTTCCACGGTAGAAATGATAAGCATTGTCTACCGCAACTGTAGTCCAGTTTAAAGCGTAGTCCACTTGTTGTACGTGTTTTCACTTCGTTTGAAGTTGCATTAATGTCTGTCTTGTCACAATTATGCTGCTAGCTTCAAAAGTTAACACACTGAATGTTAAAGACGCATAATCACCTTCGAGCGGGTGTGCTTTTGGTTTTGCTGTGTCTGCCCTTCATGTTGAGACGGGGGTAGCTCTTTTAATCCATAGGGGCGAAGGTCAGTTAGCTCGTCTCTTTTGCACGCCTACAGACTGACCGTCTGAGACAAATGCTTCAGGACTTTTGCAAACTGTCTGACAAGCTCATCACCTTGTTGCAGCGGTCTAAAGGTCAAGTGAGCTAGACTCTGCAGTGCAGGTTGCTCTGTGGCTACTGGCCCAGATGATACTGAACATTGATATTCTTAATGCATACCGAGAGTAGTATTGTGCCACTCTCTTCATGGCGTGAGCGGTTAGGTTTTTGCGATACTTCTTACTCGTAGGGGGCAGTAGCCGCGCGGTTGGAGTGTGGATTTTAGTTTTGAGTAGTGGTTTTAACATCCTTTACCACATCTCCCTAATGTGATGTGGGCGGGATTAGCTACGGTTGCCTTGGTCATTGATCATGGGCTTTGGATGCCACTTGGAGTGTGGTAAATTCTGACTCTCAGTCGGCCCTCTCCTTTTTACACTCAGCTTCATGGGATGTGTTTTGTGAACCCAGTCGTAATAGCTATCGAGATGAGGCTTTTCGGTGCTCTTCAGGTTGGGCGGGATGTCCTTCACTGGTTCCCGTGGCACTCATATATGCTAGGGAATCTTGCTGCAGACGATCCTCTCGTGTTTATTTCCCTCGGTCCTAGGGACTTTGGTGCAGTCTTGGATAGGAAAGTATGCCATCTGTGGGAGAAGTCCTGGTTTTCTGATGAGGTGTGCAGGAGCTGGACCACATGTGAAAATCAACGGCGGTAGATTGGTCCAGGCATTGCATGGATCAGGCGCCACCGAATGACTTCCTAGCCCGTCAGGGAGTAGTTGTCTCCTCGGAGTGTATCTGTGGGAGTGCAGATACAACAGTGGATCATTTTCTGTTTGACAGTGTATTGTTCTACCCGGTAGAAGTTGCGTTGCCAGGAAACTACCTTTTGGGAGCAAGTCCGCACACGGGAACACTTGTCACAGGAACTTTAAAGCTGTTCTGGCTTTCTCTGCAGAGACAGGTAGATTTGTATAATATTGTGTTTTTAGTATATGAAAAGGTTTTTTGGGAGGAAGTGGTTCAGAGTTATCTTGGACCTTTATTGGGGGGGGGTCAAGATATTTTCAGGATTTGGTTTGGGGGGGGGGCTCACATTTTCAATGACAGGTTTTCCCCAACCCCTCCAGCCATATAAAATGACTGATTCCTTATAATAAACAAAATTTCCAAAATGTTTAAATGTCTTATCATTGGTCAAACATTTAAACCACACAACCCAACCAATGAATAGTGTCAATAGTACAATATTACCATTTTATTTTATTTTTATTAAGTAACGACATTTATTCTGGATCAGGTGACACACCCCCCCCCCCCAAGGGACCTGCAATCTGGCCAGAGCCAGTAAGGCGCCGTTCTTGTGCGACAGAAGGCTAAAGGCAGCCCTGTGAAGAAACTAATAAGGAGATAGACTGTACAATATCAAATGGAGGTTGCATTCTGGGAAAAGTCTTCATGTTCTTGGCCTCTGGACTTTGAATGCTTGGACGACAAACTCCCCGAGAGTGTCAACACTGAATTTATGACAGACATATACTCCTTGATGGCCGTGGTGTAGCGGCCTTCCTAGAATAGTTGTTCTAAAACCTTGTTACTTCATGCACCCCAGTTTCTATACAACTCATACCATTTCTGCTCGTAAACCTTCAGTGTTGGTTTTTGGGAGCAGTACGGTTGCCCGACACTCGGTTGCCCGACGGTACTTTTGCCCGACTTCAGTTTCCCGACAGTGATGTCTGCCCGACAGATAAGTTGCCCGACAGTGATGTCTGCCCGACAGGTGAGTTGCCCGACAGTGATGTTTGCCCGACAGGTAACTTGCCCGACAGTAATGTTTGCCTGACAGGCAACTTGCCCGACAGTAATGTTTGCCTGACAGTGATATATAAGAAAAATATTGCACCGCACTAAAAGAAAAGTAAAACTTATTTTTTGTATTTTCAGTAAACTTCTGTTTCGTACTTTTCACCTTGCACCCCTCCCTCTCTCCACTTCATTCTACCATTCCCCCAGCCCGTATGTTTACCTTTCACTTTTACCTGCTTATCCCCACGCCCGGGTGTGGTTTTTTTTTTTGGTTCCGCCTTTCATTTCACTTGCACCATCGGTTTCGCCCTTCGCCCCTTTTTTTAATATTTTTTCTTCACCCCGTTCAGCATTCTCATTTGGGAATTCATTTCTTGCTGAAATTTCCATTGAATTTTAATTTTTTTTAAATATCAGCTTTGTATATCTGCTTTGTTAACTGTTCAGATTTATTAACATAAATTTCAGTTTTTTTAACTGTTAAATGTTGAATTGAGTTTTACAAGTTTGAAAAGTATCAGCTTTGTATACTTAAGTTATTAACTGTTTAGCTTTGGTAGCAGCTTTGTTCAGCTCTTTTAATAAAAATAGCTTTGTTAACCGTTTTCATTATAAAAATTTTTCAATGAATTTTACAATTTTTTAAAGTAACAGCTTTGTATCTGCTTTTTACAGTTTTGTTCCGCTTTTTAACAAAAACATCAGTTGATTGCTTTATTAAAATTTTGATTGACTTTCACAATTTAAAAAAAAACCTTTTAATTTTGTTTAATTTTCTTATCCCCTCTTCAACGTTCTATGTCTGATTTGTGAACAACTTTGTGAACAAAAATATCATTTTTGTTAACTATTTGCATTATTAAAAATTTTTAGGGTGGTATGTGTTTTGCACATTTCTAATAAATTACCTGTCGGGCAACTTATAGTCCGGCAAACAAAACTGTCGTGCAACACACCTGTCGGGCAACAGACCTGTCGGGCAAACATCCCTGTCGGGCAACATCCCTGTCGGGCAAACATCCCTGTCGGGCAACTCACCTGTCGGGCAACTCACCTGTCGGGCAAACATCTCTGTCGGGCAAACATCTCTGTCGGGCAAACATCTCTGTCGGGCAA
>JAHWFP010020622.1:0-36099 GCA_023313725.1 Lithobius niger | reverse complement strand
CTCTCCCCCCCAACCTCACCCCGCCCCCCCCCCCCCCGCGGCCCCCCCCCGCCCCCCCCCCCCAGCTTTAAATCCCTAGTGTTTTAAAAGTTGTTAATCACAGATCTTTTTATTTAAGGTGATTAAAACCTTAAGTAATGGGGATCTTAAATAAACGATGTTACACCATAAAACTCCCCCACTACTCCTTTCAGCTTTGCAACATTTTAGAGCGCGAATCAAAATGTAACATTTTTTTAACACCTTTTATAAAAGTAAACTTTTACAAGTAGCTTCGGAGACCCTCGGAACTCATTTCAGTTCTTTCCACTTGAATGTCAAAAATAGTTTGGCGGAAATGCGCCACCACCCGAGATTGCACGATTACCAAATTGAAATTGCAAACCAACCAGCGTTTACCAAAATCCGCACGCAATATTAATAAATTGGCCTCTTAGGAACCCTTCGTTTAAAACTCCGCTACCACCAAGTTGCCAACACCATGACAACAGAGAAGTTAAAACCTGTAAATTGCAACCGGGTGGTTGGGGGTTCGTGTTCCGATGAACTGATAGTAGAGGGCAACCAATTTCAAGCATTATGGAATACTAAATAAACAAGCTGACCCCCCCCCCCCCCCCGGGGGGGTAGGGGGTGTCGGGGAAAATGGAATTGCAATAGGGATGCTGCAGGCGGTAAATGCCTTTCACCTCTCTATCTGCCCCCAACCGGTTTTCATTGTGTCTTCTGGCTCACTGAAGCAGCCAACTATATAGAAGTTGTGGATATGGGCAAACAATAGGGGTTGAGGGAAATTGAAAGGCAGGGGGAATCTTATCATCCCCTTGCAGCGAGAAGACGCTAAGAGATAGGTGGGTTAAGTTGGAATAGGAGTGGGGGCGTTTGAGGTTCGTTGCTGAATGGAAATAGACAAGAAGGCATCTTGGCTGCTTTTATGGCACCACAATATTGGAGGATTTTGGCCTGCTGCGAACGTATGTCAGGAAAAATTTGCTTTGGAAAATGTTCGATTCGTAGTCGATTTTTCAGTTTGTGTTTTGGGATTTGGAACACGCTAAGGTTTTATCGTAGACTGTACGTTCATTCCATCGGAAAAGAATGAAAGGCCATAAAGTCTCTTTGTGCTGGTGCAAATAGCAAATTCCGCTCTTATCCACCCAATACGAAGATAATGCAGAACCTCTCTATTACTGAGAAATACCTTAATGTATAACCAAGTTTAAATAACAAAAATAGGTTAATCGTTTTTATTGCATTAGTTATGAGTCATCTAAGCTAAGGAATTAAAACTTACGAATTTGCCTCCGACTATCAGATTAACAGACTCCATAAGACACAAAATAAAATTGTAAAATGTATATTTTTAAAAAGCATTATCTATAAATCTACCGTAAGCCTGTTTAAGGAAAGTAAAATTGTGAATGTCATCAGTTTACGCGACTACACAGTTATTATTAATAACTATTTTAACCACGAGCCCAGAATAAAAGATAAACTAAAAATGAAAAAGTTAAAAGGTTCTACTGTAGGATATAAAGTTCCAGTGATTAAAAATGTCTATGCCCTCCAGTGTGAAGAACACTACATACCAACAATTTTTAGTATACTTCCAAAAGATTTAAGAAACTTAACCAGCTTTAACAAAATAAAGTATTTTATAAAGAAATGATTAACTGATAATTAATATGTAAATAACCCTACCATTTTGCATTATTGATCATCAGCTGTTTTCATGTATATCGGTTTTATTGAGAAATACAGGTTTTTTTAATGTTTAAATTTATGCAATTAATTGTTTATCTTGATTTTTTTTGTTTCACTTTTATAGATTTACTGAATTAACGCAGCGTCGTTATCCTAACCGTGTGTATGCACAAATATTGTATTACTTATAGTTTGTTCCACATTATGTTTTCAGAAAACTGACTGGATGACGACTCGTTTCCTTGCACTAAGAGTGCAAAAACATGTGGATAACAAACTTGTAGACTCAACAAAGTTACTGTAAGAGTTTACGAATGGGATGTTTACGGATTTTTTGCACTCGTAGTAGAAGAAAACATGGCGTCACACAGTCAGTTTTCTGAAAACATAATGTGAAACAAAGTATAGTTGTTTATTATTAGTTAAAGGTGGCAATTAATTGTGAATGTACCCACACTAGAATATTAAGAAAACTTTTATATCTGGGGAAGAGCCGGAGGAATTTAAAATGTGACGTCCCTCCCCCCCCCCCCCCCCGGGGGAGACCCTGACGAAACACTCCCTCCCCCTACCCAAGGTCCAAAAATATTCTGACTTGCGTCTTGGGGGAAGTCTGAATATTTTTGGACACCTTGGGTGGGGGAGTTGTTTTTTTCAGGGTCTTGGGAGGGGGTTGGGGCATAAAAAATTTGGGTATCACATTTTAATTTCCTCGGGACACCCCCTGACAAAAATCATGACCGGTCCCTTATCCTTTTCTGATTCGTTTATTACTTCACAGGCAATTCTTCTAAACCCCTCCCCCTCACAAGCTCTTCAAAATTCGCTCAAACGAAACCAAAGGGCCAAGATGGCTGCCATCGGGACCGCGCTAGAAATCTTCGACCATTTCGTTAGGCATAATTACGCAATAATACCACAATAGCTTGGCAGCTGCGTTGCTTCGACCGGGCTTGGCTCGTCGCTTCCTGCAGACGGCAGCTAATAGCGCTTCCCCAAACGGATAACGCCTTTTTTACGGGATAATTAGTTCATAATTCAGTATACGTCCCCCTCTTCGGACGCCATTTTGATGCCCTTGAAGAAGTGAGAGTCATAAAAAGATAGGGAAAAGAGTGCGAGGGGTAAATCGGGAGCATAAAAGGGGGAATGACAGGAAAGGCAGGAAGGATGGATGGGTTGGGGGGTCAGGAACAATCGTGATCCATTGTTAACCGGGCCGGAAGGATGGAGTAATTGGGAAGATAGGGTAATTGTGTTATTGATTTAGGTATTCCTCTTGCATATTTACCGTCATTATGACATGCTGCGTCGGCTGGGTAATGAGTCTGATGCGACTGTTACTTGGATTTGGGCTTGCTAATATACGGGCAATCAAAGAGGCTTTGAATGAATTTTCGACTCGTAAAGACGTCCCTTTTTCGAAGTGCTTTACTGTTGCATACTGTTGAAAATGGTGATGATTCTGCTTCCGCCTACGTCTGCTGCTTTGTGATTTTAGGTTTAGGAACATTTCTCCGTTACTTCATCCCCCCCCCCCCCCCTTCCACCCAATCATCGTGAAAGCCTCATAAATAGACAGATAGGCCAAGATGAATTCTTAGGAAACAGTCAGGTTTGGAGAAATAAACCAAAGTGCCTTACAAAATGTTACTTGTCGGTGCAGAACTGGTTTTCAGAAAGCAATGAATTGGACCTCCGACATCCCCCCCCCCCTTAATATTGCAAGTTTTGTTGGCACTGATGCTAATGTATCAACTGATTGGATGCGAATTGGGAATACTTATAAACTGAACGGAAAGCTAAATTGGCTCGATTAGTGATAACTGAGTACAGATGTAAATCTATTTCCGTTTCTTTTTGGTCTTAAATGCCAGACTACCTGAGCGGGAATTGAACCGTCGACTTTTGAGACTAAAAGGCAAAGCTCTACCGATAAGCCAATATACTGACATGTATGGCTTAGCGGTAGAGCCTTTACTCGCAAAGGTCGAGGGTTCAACTTCTGCTCAGGCAATCTAACAAAAGTCCAAAACACGACGGAAATGGGTTTGCATCTTTCCTTATTTGTAAACGCTTAGTCTGAATCGTTGTTTTCTTTTCTTGGGCAGGTGGCCATTTTTTCATGTTTCACTGACCGGAAATCTATGCAAAGTGACTTGAGAAGGTCTCTCCAAATGAAGAGACCTACTTCAGAATGGACTGTGAAAAAGAGTTGGTTGCAGGTTATGTGAATACGTCACATGATTTGATTCACTTTCCGGAAACAGCTTTACACCACGGTTTTCTTGATTGTTAAGTGAACTGATGTTAAACACTGGATGAATAAAAAGACTTACTCCCCACGTGCACTGTGGAATACGTTACTAGAGGAGAAATTTGGTTAAGGGAGTGAACGTTTGGACATAGAGAGATGGTTGACCTCGGCGGGTCACTTCAGCTCATCATCTTGCTGCCTTCTAAACTGCGCGTCGTATAATGAGGGTGTAACATGGGATTTGTGTAGAACCGTAAGCCAAAGCCATCTCCGAAACTATTTAATTTAGAGGACAAATACAGGTTTTGCAGGCAATGAAAGTTAAGTTGATGGAAAACTCTACACTATAATACATTGGGGCGTATGGACGACTACTTGGTTGTATATTCCCTGTGTACAGCACTGCAGTTTTTTACTGAATATTTTGATCGCTTCTAAATTCTATGGTCTACATCATTAAAAACTTACTGAGTGCGTGCGCGCGTGCTTGCGTTTTTGTACCGCTACCCCTCCGGATCTAAGGCACCTACAAAGATGAGAGTAAGGCAAAATTAAAGCTATTTAAGTTATGCTTCGGGTAGGCCTATTTTCGTCGTTGAAACGTGAATCTTTATCCTTAATACGCAAAAAACTTTTCTGAAAACTGATGATGACAGCCGAGTTCCATCAGGCAAAAGTTACTGTCCAGGCAAAACTAATCAGACAGAAACTTGGTTGCAACACTCACACACGTTTGAACGAATGTTGCAAAACTGAGTCATACGGAAAAGTGCAGCATAAGTCATAACTTGGCATGTACCTTTAAAGGGACACGTGAAAGTCAACCATTGCCACATGTCCAATCGGCCCACGAGCCATCCGATAAATATGAGCCTTCATCATTTTTTAGTCTTCTGTACAGCCGTACCGTCTGAGAAGACTATTGCAACGACTTTGTCCGTCCTTCGCTTTTTTCAAATTCGCAACGGTACCGGGTAGAGACTACCACGGTTTACAACGTTTGATTCAGTTTCAAAAGTTAGTTTAGAAACACAACAAACTAAAACATCGTTATTTCCTTATAGCTGATAGGCTTCGGCGACGTAACTAATGAAATGATCATAAGAATAATGTTCAGCCGTAAAAACAAAAGGTTAGCTTCGTTTAAAAGTCTCGCCACATTGTTGCATGAGCGAATAGACTTACCGTCGAACCAAATTCTCCATTAGGCCCATCTGCTACTTAACGAAATTAAAACTGCAGTTAAAAAAATGGGCTTAAAAACTGAACATTAGGCCTAAAATCACGTTACCATGGCAACGATAAGTTGCTACGAGTCGCTGCTGGCTTCATCAACAACACTATATTATGATTCAGTCTGTACACTGCGTGTCTCCCGTCACTTCCCTACCACTGATCTGTATACGTTGCGCATGACGTTGTAACACTGTAACTGTGTGCCCGGAGGTGCACCATGTTGCAAAAATGAATAAATAGGCAAATGCTAAAATTAAAACTGCAGATAAAAAGTAAGCCTAAAGGCTGACAATTACGCCTAAAATGTAAAATAGGCCTTAAAGCAAAACAGTTTTAACCGGCAGTTGTGATGGTTACTGCTTTTAGGTTATATAATAAAGATCACTGTTGCAGTGCGTGATAGAAGTGTGCGCCTCAACATTGGAAGTAGAGGAACTGTACAAAAGACCGGTTGCGACTCGGTAGTCGCTTGTTTTCCCTCAGCACATTCCAATCTTCTTCAATTCACCCAGTTTGTAGCATTAGTTCACGTCAAAATCATGATAATTGTAGTGTAAAGCTGTTGCAAAAATACATCAGTTTTCATGATTTTTACGTCAACTGGTAGTTATTTGCAGCAAGAGTTTAACGCCATTCTCAATGTGCCTCAGTGTATAGTAAGATCCTAGAGTGTTAACCGTTGATGATTCGAAATGTAGATTTTTTTAATTCATTTTTTCCCCTTTTTTATTTTCTACGTCGGAGGTGGTGCTTCGAGGAAGAAGTGAATTTAGTCCGAAAATGTAGCGAGTGTTTTTAATGTATTGTCGAAGTGCTTGAGACGCTGGAGAAAACAATAAACGAAACGAAAATGACGTGATGCAAACCGAGTCTAGGAATTTCATCTCGCCGAGTTTTTCTCATAGCACGTTAAGACTTATATATTATTTTCAGACAAGTTATCCTTTTGATTAAAATTTGTATTCTTGCGAAAGCAAAGTAGCTCTTAGCCAAACAAACACGTGATGCGAATGAGTGCCTGTTTTCTATGACTTCTTGGCAACTAAAGCTTCTTTTCTTCCAAGGCAACCCTTTGTCTCCAATAAATATCCCTCCGCCAGTCTCTTCGCTTACGTTTTCAGCAATCCTTTTCAAATTTCATTATTTATTTCGTTCTAAAAACGAAGTGGTTCTTTCAAAAAGCGTTTTTCTCTTCTTTCGAAAAGTCGCATCTATTTTTCAACGTTCTTTAAAACAAATTATGAATTTTATTTCTCATTTCGGCGGCAGTGGAGTGAAAAAGTTGGAGATTGTGATGAAGGGTTTATTAAAGCAAGTGGTGTATATCCGTTTTCAAAGGCGAATTTGTTGTTGTCTCGAGCTTTCCTCTTTCCGGCCTGTCCGTGCTTGCGTAGCGTGACGTTTCGCCCCTTCCGTCCTCGTCTGTCTTGTCTCCTGTGTCTATCCGGGAGCCGAAGCCAAGTGAAACCGAAGTGAAGCCAGCACCAAAAGTGAATTCATTATAAGCTCATCTTCGTTCACGTTACGATGCAAAAAGCACCCTGGAAATACTTTTATCGCCGGCCACTTTAAATTCTGCTGCAAGCTAAGTTTCATAAGACGATCGATGATCTTAATGCATTCAAAATGCGTACATCTGTTTTTTTTTCTCTCCCTTTTTTTTACCACGTCTGCTCGTAATGCCTTTACTAACTTAATTTTTTTTCCTCGGAAGTTTTAGGTTTTCGAAGTATGCAGAGTGGTGGGCTAGTTTGGCCCACTTTTGAGATTTATGGAAACCATAAAAATGCGAACCAGCTGACATTTTTTAAGTGGTAACTTTTTTTTTTCTAAGTTCGTAGAATAAAAGTGAAAAATACTGTAGGATCAGTATATCTTGGGTTAAAATCGTATGGTGAGTCTGGAAACTTGGGTCCTGACTTCGAACATTTTAGAAAAGAAATACACTGAGAAAGGAAAAGTTTTTAAAGTTTTTTTTACAAATTAAGGCCTTATCACCAAGTTACCAGTTGTAAGTAAAAATTGCTTCGATTTTGACAAAGTAGAGTGTTGATTTAAACGTATTCAAATATGTGCACACCTGTTGTACGTGCGCACCAAGGCAAGAAGCCAAGGAGAGAAGAGGCAAGGCGTTTCTAGACGTTTATTGAAAAACTGAAACTGACTACTTTTAAACCATGTGATATTGTAAACACGTACATCGACCAGAAGCTGAGGCGTTTTTAAAAATGTTGACTGATGAAGATGCAATTTTTTTAGGTCCGGAAATTAATTTTATCTCCAGTTTGGTCAGTGTTGTTTTTTTTGTGTGTCGCCTACCGTTGAAGGGGCCTACAAAATCTATGAACCTTACCCTACAGGGCCTCAAAAATACATGACGCCTCCCCGGTTCCTCTGCACCCCCCCCCCCCCCCCCGGATGATAAGTACTGATGGGTCCATTAATAGGGGTGGGTCCAAGGTTTTGTTTTAAGTAGGACACTCAGTATTTTTACATCACAATACATCTACTTTTTAAGCTATACTTTTTAAAGTGTAACGTGTGGTCTTTAAGAAAACTATACGCAAAGCTGTCCTGATGCATCACTATGACGAGTATAAGTATTTCAGACCACCGGTAGAAACATCAAGGACACGTGCTCAAGCTGATGGTCTATCAAAAATAACAAAAGTAAATAAGCCAAGAGCATAGCAGGACCCATCACTTCTACATAGCTCCAGAATGGTGAACATGTTGTCAAATCGTTTGCTTTAATGTAAAAAAACAGAAAAGTGCTACTCACTTTATAAATTCGTGGCTTTCGAGCATTGATGAAAAATGATTATTTACTGTCCACATATAGTATTGTATTGCTTTGTCGTCTAGTTGACATTGTATAGTTATTTTTTTGACTGTTTTCTGCCCACGTCGCTAGTTATCCCAGTGAAGGAGGTGTCTCATTCCATGTTTATGCTTGGAATAAATCTTTGCATTAAATATTTTTATCCTAACGTTGAAAACGTATTTCACTCCACCACTCTGTAAAAAAACAGTCTCCTTCTCTCCCCTCCCCCCCCCCCCCCACCTCCTCCCCCTCCCCACTTATACCTTGTTGTCAGTTAATAATAAAACTGCGTCGGGAGGGATTAGAATTTTAAATAAAGCACCACGAGTCTGGCACGCGGTAAATCCTGTCCATCCTCTGCTAACTATAAGGTCTTGAGTCCTAGCGCCATTAGTATCGATTTGCTAGAAAAATTACGTTTCAATAGATATTTAAGTTGTATTTAATCTGCTACGTTTTTATACTAAATACATTAATTTTTTTGTGATATTCTTTTCGCTTTCATTCAGTTTTCAGACATAAAGAGTAGAAGCGTTGTGAATCAAGTGTGGTGTGCAGCGACGCCACTCGTAACAGTGCGGTGATTATTTGAACTCCATC
The DNA here is from genome assembly GCA_023313725.1 of Lithobius niger. Taxonomy (NCBI): domain Eukaryota; kingdom Metazoa; phylum Arthropoda; class Chilopoda; order Lithobiomorpha; family Lithobiidae; genus Lithobius; species Lithobius niger. The sequence goes on along the minus strand of JAHWFP010020622.1, from coordinate 27,478 downwards.
GTGCGAAGGGAAAACCCAATTTTCTCGGTTGCCTAGGAACCCACACTAAGACCAGTTTTCACTCAAGATGGAACACATTTTTTTAAGGAACACGAACAGCCTTGCTTTGAATAATAGAAACACCTTCGTCACCACACCAAGTCTTAGGGGATTGGTGTTCTTAATTATTGTGCCGCTCTCTTTCGATCAGCCACTCGTTACGCTCGGCCGGAGAATTCTGGGGATGGGTCAGGTCCGGCGATGGTCAAAGGTGACGCCGACTTGCATTTGAATCGTTTGCCGGTAGACGACGCGTCCCGCCAAATGTAATGCAAATCAAGTGTAGGGGTGGGAGGGGGGAGGGAAGAGGGGGCGTAAGGCAAATGCTGGGGTGTACGACAGACGGTTGGGCCTGTAATTGAGCCGCGAGGAGGCGTTTAATTACCGACTAATTGGGAAATTCGAATGCTCCCTCAAAGATTCGTTGCGCCTGGATTGGCGCGAAAAGCGTAGAATCCATCACTCGGTAATTGGCATCTCGGGAAGAAGAAGGAATGAGATCTGTGGAGAATCAGCAGACTTGAAGTCGATTCCAGATTGCCCCCCCCCCCCTCCCCGGCCTTCCTTCTCTTTCTCACATCACCCGTTTTCCTGTCGGAGTCAGAATCTATTCCTTCAGAATTCCATTCAGTTAACTGAAATAAATAACTTGCACTTCACTTAAAAAATAGCCTTCAGGGGGGGGGGGGGGGGTCGTCCATGATTTGAAAGCAGTCCGTCTTAAAAAATCAAAAATCTTCAGAACAGTTTTATCTTAAGTCTGTCATAGCAGGGAGAAAGGAATGTGAAAAAAAATTATAATTGGGAAAATGTAAGGACTGAAACTAAATATGTTGAAACAGAGAAGCCAAAAATGCACAAAGTCAACACAAACCCGACGTTTCAAGCTGACTCCAGCTCATTATCAAGGGAATAAAAACACAACATTTTGGAGGTATTTTACACGTTTTCTTCCCGTGAAAGTTCGGCCTATACTTTGTTGGTTGGCTAGGTTCCTATCCGTCAAAAGCCCAGGGCTGGGCGATTACTTTGCTGGGCAAGCGGGTCATGGGTCTTATATGCCTGTGGCGTGAGGCGCTGACGCAAGTAGCAAGGTCAGGCTGGCCTTCAAAAGCTCAAGATGAAATTCCCTGACTGACCAATACTGAGATTTTCCCCCCGATTTTTTCGGTCGAAGGTGCAGTATAGGACTAAAAGAAATTTTTTTACATTTCACTCAAATTGCAATAACTTTATTGCATAACTTTGCTAAATAAAAAATCTCACAGCCCTAACTGGTATTGGTTAAGAGTGAGAAGGCCATGATCTAAAAAAAAATGCACTTACCACGCATTGCCCACATTACTTAGTCTTAAGTAGTTTTTGCTTTCTCAGAAATACAACAAGTAGAACATGACAGTTTTAATGAAACAAAGTGAAGGCTTTACAATAAAGATAATGAACCACAAATCAATTATCCTTTATATGGGAAAAATACTTTCCGGGAAAATGTCAAATTCCCTGACTTCGAGTACACGTTTAACAAATTCCCTGATTTTTTCCTGACTCTTCCGTTTGGCTGCCACAGATTACATGTTTGGTAGTATAATTAGCTGAAAAATGACAAAGACGAATTTATTTACTTAGCATCTGTCTTCATCTTATACTTAATGCATTCCACTTTGCACTCCACCTCAAACCGAGTAACTGCTTCGTAACCAAATGGCCCCTAAAGGAAGAGGTCGGTGCACAATTGCCCTGTACTATGCAGGTCTGCCATAATGCACACCTGTTTAGCAAAGGAGCTCTCTTGGTTTAAGGGCCAGCTTGAGTATGCTTCGTATCTTCCTTGAGATTCGCAGTTTCATGCGCACCCTTGAGAAACTGTTGGAGTCTTGAGTTTTCTTTCAGAACACCATTCAAGAGTACGGATTTAAATCATTCACGATAGTGACTTAGTTTGCTGACTTTAACGAACGCATGGATAGGCTGCTTGTTTACTGTGAGTCATGGAAATGTAAACTCTTTTGGCTAATTTTAGGATCACATTAGGTCGACTGTAAGTTCTCAATGGCAGTGTTTGGGGATAAGCCATATGGAGATTTTCTGGCAATGGAAGGCCCACTTTGAGTGTGAGTAAGCCCATGGGGCAGGGTGGCTAATCGATTAGTAAACGATTGCTGTATACGTTAGAGGACCTGCTTCCTATCCTGACCTCATCCGCCCTAGGCGCATTTTCGGTAAGAGAAGGACCATGTGATGCCTCGTGCTCGTGTCGGTTATGACATGTAAAGTTTCTAGGAATTACCTAGCAAAATTATCCCTATCACTTTCTGACGAAACGGAACTAAAAACTTTGGCTTCGGCTGGGAACTTCCAAAACCTCTAGTAAGCCTATTGGCTCCTTTCGTTGTTCTACCCTTTTTCTCGTCGTTTGATTGTTTTAGCTGATTTAATGCTTCAATAAATGATTACAAAAGAAGCCTAAATTGGCTTTAAAGTAAACAAAAAAAAAAGATGATAATAATAAAACAAATTTGCAGATACTTCTCGTTTTTAGTTCGTCTCGGTTCAAGTAATTCAGTCTCGTTAGAGCGTGCTGTAATTTGATTTACAAAACTTCTCCTCTTCCTCGAATTATTAAAGTTAGAACAACTTTGCACTCTCTCCATATTTTTAAAATTTTTCTTAGTTTTTAATGGTGATACCAACTCCCATTAAAATTATCGTCAAGATTTTTCCGTCCAAACGTGTAGCCCAAATTTATTCAGTTTGCAAAATTGAGTTAATATTTTATTGGGTAGAATCTTGAAAACTAAGTTTCCTAACTCATAAGGGATATCTGCTGCTTATTAATGTACCCACTCGGGCCGCCAGTACCTGCTGCCCCCCCCCCCTTCCCCACCGCTCCCTGCCCCAAAGACTTGATATTAAATTTAAAGCACATTTACCCTTGAGCCAATCTCTTGAATTCCACGTATATGTCCAGTTGGGGACAGAAGGACCTATTTGCCCGATATGGGAGGGTAAGGGGAGTGAGTTGGGGGGGGGGGGAAGGTACACGTACGCCACGCCCACCCACTCAGACCTACTTATCACCAGCGTTTCACGAGATATTACTAAGGCAAAACGTTAATTTGCATTTCTAATTCTAGCCCGAAAGGCCCGGAGCGATGAGCGTTTTGTCTGTTTTAGTGAAAATTTAAACAGTCATAAATTGTAGATAATTTGCCGGGTGTCAAGGGCCGAAGTAAATTAATCGCGCGTGAGGCGTGGGCGGGTGCCGGAGGAAGAAGGGGGGAGGGGGGCGTGGCGAATGGCACAACGCCGACGGGAACGCGCGCACGGGTCGGAGGGCAAAAGACGAAGTGCAAGCAGAAAAGAAAATAGGAATCTGGCCTTCGAGAAGAGATATTTCATTCGCCAACTGCCGTATATTATGTGGATTTAATTAATTACTTATATTTTTATGTCGTGTTAAGGGCATTAACGCTTCTGAAGAATTTTTGCTGGTTAATGATAATTTGAAACGTCGTTGCGGCAACTTTTAATTTATTGCCTGATGAGGTAAAAGTTGGGGGTAAATGTAACGATTTCGTTGTTATAGCTGTCCTGCGCATGCGCCAGCGAAATAATATACCCAGTAGCATGGCATAAAAAGGCCCCCAAAACCCCCTGGTCCCCCGCACCCCGTGCACTCCCCCTTGTTCCCCAGGTCCTCCTGCCCTTGTCCCCCCCCCCACATAAACGCCCCCGCTTGGTGGGTTTTTCCCCCCCCCCCTGGGGGGTGTTTTCCCCCCCCCCCCTTAGTCCCTTGGGATCCCGGGGTATTTGGTCTTCTTAAAAAAGTAAATAGCACATTTCAGTGTAGCTGCGTTTCCTGTTTCACTGTCTTGACCGCACAGGCCAATTTTGAACCAATTTTGAAATTACTCAATTCGGCTCTAATAGCCAGCGTTATTGAAGCTTTTGATTTCCTAATTGTTAGGCTTCTACATTGTTAGCGGCGTCGTCATTTTATTCTCGTAACAGAAATAAGTATTGTACGTATTGTTTGGCTAATACATTGTTAGCGTCTTATTCCCCTTCTGGCTGTTTCAGACATAGGGCCTTAGGGCTTCGGGCAGATGACCAGGAGTGGTTAACGCTCGTTAAACCCTTTAAACCCTTTAAACCCCTTCTTTAAGGCAAATAATGATGTTACGCTTTACTACAAGCTCTCGTACAAGGAAGAACCTAGCGTACTAAAAAAGGATTCCTTTTTACAGAAAGTTCTAGTACCAAAACGCCAACCGTGAATGAAGTAATGACAAAATTCCTTACGCAATATTTACTTATTGCCGAAAATAAAAAAAAACGCTACAGGAAAAGATGAAAGTACATCGAATTAAGTTTACATTTCGATTATGTTTCGAGGGCCGTTGTGTATAAACGATACACAATTAATTTAACTTGTAGTTTTATTTATATGATTGTCAGGAGTGGTATAAAGAAGTCGTTTCTAACATAATTCTACTTCATTTGTTGTGAGTCGCAACCCCGTGTGGCCAGCTGTAGAACGCGTGGCCGTTTTTACTTTTGCGGAAAACGTTCGTTAAGAATTACGCTGTGTAGGTTTCACCTAATAAATATACGTAAAAAAAGCACTTTTGCGCCGATTAACCTCAAACAAACCAAGCAATCGGTTTAAAGAGAGTAGCGAGTTTTGTTTCTTTAAACCAAGGTTGACTGGATAGAAATTATGAGTTTCACTTCCCTGTTTCAGGCGAATTCTCGCGCGGTCTATATAGTTAGCCGCTATTAGGGCTCGTTTATGCAACGAGACCTTCTCGCTCGCCAAAAGCTATTTGCTAGGCAACCGTTATTTATTTACGATTAATTTCCCGTTTCTATTAAATGATTGCGGTAATAGACAACAAATTAAATGTATTATAAATAACAAAACGGACAAAGAACAAACTGCAACAGTCATTTTAAACATTGGTACAACATTATTGCCATTTCACGCTATTTCCAAAATTTGCTATTCTCGCTGAAAAAACAGCTTCTAGCAGTGATCAAACGACGGTAGAATAAATAGCTACTCGCAGCGAGAATTCAAAATCCAACATGGCGTCCATTTCGGAGTTATCGATTCGGAGACAAACCTTCGAATGCCGGTATTCAGGAATCTGTCCGTCGTCGTGTACTGCAGTAAAAATTGTTTTCTTGTTGTCATAAATCGACTCTGTCATGTTGCACGCATCGTACGTCGTGTCGCGAGGCACGAGGAGAAAATTAGCGTCCGCGTTGTTGCCATGGTTACTACGTATAGACAACTTGAAAGCCGCTTTCTCCGACAAAGGCGAGAAGCAGCCATCAGATTAGTATTGACCAAGTAAAAGCTAGTGAGCGAGAAAATTGTACTTGCGTAAACGCGCCCGTTTACGCAACGACTCGCCTTTGCATTCTCGCAGCTAGAATTTAATCGCGATGGCAAAGGTGTCGTTGCCATAGTAACAACACTATTTGGATTAGCTAAATCCGACATGCTTCGAACAAATGCTTGCAGTCTTGTAATTCTTGACAGTTGCATAAAGAATTCTGCCTAACGAAACGACTTTCCCAATCGCTTCTAAACTCAATTATAGACTCGTTTCGTAGCGAGCTGGCAGAGCTAAAACCGCCGCCATGTTGGAATTTCAGATGATTTCTAGCTTCTCGCTTACTAGCTTTTACTTGATCAATACTAAATCTGATGGCTGCTTCTCGCCTTTACCGGAGTATGCGGCTTTCGAGTTGTCTATGCGTATTAGTAACCATGGCAACGACGCAGACGCAAATCTTCCCCTCGTGCCTTGTGACACGGCGTACGATGCTTGCAACATTTGAGCGTCGATTTATGACAAGAAAACAATTTTTACTGCAGTACAAGACGACGGACTGTTTTTTGTATGCCGGCATCCGATTGCTTGCCTTCGATTCGATAGCCACGAAATGGGCGCCATGTTGGATTTTGAATGCTCGCTGCGAGAAGCTATTACTTCTACCGACGTTTGATCATTGCTAGAAGCTGTACTTTGAGAGAGAATAGCAAATTTTGGAAATGGCGTGAAATGACAACAATCTTGTAGCAATATTTAAAATTACTGTAGCACTTTGTTCTTTATCCGTGTTGCTATTTATAATACATACAATTTATTATCTATTACCGCATTCATTTAGTAGCAACGGGAAACTAATCATAAATAAATAACGGTTGACTAGCAAATAGCATTCGGCGAGCGAGAATGACTTGTTGCGTAAACGCGCCCATAGGGCGAGTTTGCGTAACGAATCGCCTTTGCAGTCTCGCATCCAGAAGAAATCATCATTCCACATGGCGGCGGTTTCATTTTCGCCGACTCGCAACGAAAACAGTCAATAATGTGAGTTTAAAAGCGACTGGGAAAATGGTTGGTCAGGAGGAATTTGTCTTATTGTCACGAATTAAAAGACTGCAAGCATTCTCTCAAACGATATCGATTTAGCCAATCCAGATAGCGTTGTTATCATGGCAACGACGTATTTACCATCGTGATTAAATTCTAGCTGCGAGAATGCAAAGGAGAGTGATTGCGTAAACGCGCCTTAAGCTTTGGTGCGATACTGGTCACATTATCACAATAAAGGTTTTATGGATTTTCGCCATTGTTAGAATCATTTTCATTGTATTTGCTATTGAGTTTCTTAAACTTCAGTATGATTTATTGTGACTTGTGTAGTTTGATTTCACTCCTTCTTTATGCATTCTTGTCACAAGCTACTACTGAGGGTTTCAATAAAACCGTTTCAACTGAAATAATTGTTACGTAGACCGTTTTACGCTGTTTCTAGTTTTTTTTTTAGTAGAATTTGTAGCGAATTATATTAACGATACACGTACGCAGAGAGGAGACCTTCTTTTTTTTTAGTATTATTAATTCCTGTGTATTCGTAGGTCGGTAATGCTATTCGATCATGCATCTTTTTGGATCCGAGACCAAGCCTAGGCTGTGTTCTGCTCGCTTCCCTCGAGTTCTCAGGCAACACTCATGAAAATCTCTTTTTTGTGACCGAACTTGATAAATTTGTCTTGTATAGGCGAACGCTGTGGTCTTGAAGGGGTTATATTATTTAAAAAGATTTCTGTAATGTAAATTTGATTTCCAAATCGACGCTCGGGGAACGTTCTTTAAGCATGGCTTCCAAGAATGGGTAGAGCAAATTTAAAAAGTGAGTAATTTAGAGAAGAAGAAAAAGAACTTCAGACCAGCCATCACCAGAATTCTACAAAACAACACAGCAACAGTTTTCTTGTACGCCGGAACGAACGCACGGCGCAATGTTCTGAATAAGTTGGCGTTGGGGAAAAAAGGTGGGGGAACTGGTGGAGGGTAGGGGGGAGGGGGGAAGAGTTGGGTATGATAACGTTAAGAGGGGCAAGATAGGATTGTCCATTGCCCGGCCAGCCTGCGGCGTTCTTGTCCGCGTTTCAGTCGTAACTGTCTAGCTTGGGACGCTGGACGCGTGATGACTGGCCCTGCGTGGGAGGCGGGGGAGGGAGAAGGACCCTTTTTTTACGACGTACCCCGGGCTTGTTTATTAAGATTCCATTGGTTGGTGCTTGGGCGACAATGGCCCCCAACCTTTCTCTCTTCTCACTCGACCTTTTTATTGTTTCGCCAGAAGCAAACATACGTATGCGCATGCGCCTCAGCCAGAAACTCTTCTCTTTTTTGTGTTCCTTGCCAAAAACTCCGCCTGCCTACCAAACGGTGGCTTCACTGCCTTGCTTGAAGGCTTATTTCTAGTTACTAAGGAGGAGGTAGTTCGAGCAGTTGTAATTTTCGGTTGCAGTTTTTAAACTGGAATTATCGAATTATAGTTTGGGGTTAAAGATGAAAATGTACGTACTATTAATGATGCGGATTAGTGCAATCTATTCATTAAAACGTACGATATGCACGCATGTATCTCTAATCCTCTTGAACTAAGGTAGCTACATAGATGAGAGTTGCGTCAAATGAAGTATAATTAAATTATGCTTTGGATAGGCCTATTTTCATCGCTGTGACTTGACTTTTTAGCCTTCAAATACACGGAAAAAATGTTCTGAAAGCTTTTCGTGACGTCAAAGTTTTAGGAGAGAAACTTGGTTCCAAACAAAAACCAAAAAAAACCTAAAAGGACGACATATTTTGCGTCACATGTCGTATATCAGCAACACTTCATAGAGATATAAAAACTGGTTTTTCTTCTTCTGGATAGACGCACGGAAAAGCACCTATAATTTTAAAAGGATGTCAAATATTCGCGTTTCTGTAACACGGAGGTGCGAGGATTGAGCGAGGACAGTGAGCGATTTCCACGTAAAGTAAACCTTTTCAACACATTTCTCGATATGCTCTCTCAGTATTTCATTTGGCGCTATACCCTCACCTTCGTAGGGGCCTTACTTCCGGAGGTGTAGGCGAACAAACAAACAAAGAAGTCATACGTTTAGAATGATGTAGATGAAATGCAGCCGTGCTGAGGAAGGTGATGATCGACTGTCAACAACAATAGCAATTGTCTTGCGATGAAATAATCAGTGCGTTGATTTTGTGATGCTCTGATTAGCGAAAAATCGACGTGAAGCAATTGACTGACCGACTGATTTGAATTGGACTTCGATAGTTAAAGACATTATAAAATGACTTATGAATTGACTTAATAACAATCAATTCAATCCATGTCCCGTACAGGTTGAGACCACTTTACTTGCCTGGTTATTCATTGAAATATGTAACGATTCGTGGATTTGATTTGATTTGACTATGATTTGGTTTGAGGTGTTTTGGTGTGATTTTATTTTTCCTTAATTGCATAGTAATCACAGCCAATTCAGGCCAATTTCTCAAAAATTCAAACCAAATCCACCCGATATTAGCACCAGTCCCACCGAAATCGTTAAAATTCTGGTCAGCTTCCTAAATTTGTCCGGAATTTTGCTGGGATTTTTGTTAACTTGGGACAAATAGGAGAAAAATTTGGTCAAAATATTTACTGAATTAGTTGGGAATTGAATAGAATTGAGACTGAATCAAGCGGGAGTCAACGAATTGGAAATAATTTGTTAGAATACAAAATGAAAAGTTCAAGTCAATTGCAAAGTAACTGATTGAAATGGATATGGGTATTAAATGAAACACTGACTTGGTTGGAACTGCATTTTACTCAATAATCTGGATTGAACTCTATCTGAATTGAGTTGCTTTTCAGTGGATGTTTTCGTAGAGATTAATTGTGCGTCCGCAGCAAAACTGCCATTATCGGATTCTTCATCCCAATGCTGTACTTCAACGAGCTTTACCTCAGCAGAACTTGAATATAAGATTCTTCACTTCAATCGACCTCTCCCAGAGGTCATTGTCAAAGTGTAACAATACATAACTCTGATAACCTTGATAATATATTTTTTTCAGTCTTGCATTACCATGACAACCTTTGTAAACCCAGATTTGAACTATAGTATTGTTAGCATTGATGTTAGTTACCAATCTTGCAGGGATGCAAGTTAATTAAAATTCTTTCCCCCAACCAGGGTAGAAGAATATATAGGTAGTGCCACTTTATCTCTTACAACGGTAAACATTTGAGACGAAAGAAGTACCTGCTTTCAGCGATTCACCGCCAGAGGGTGTTTTCGTCAAGTAACGGAAGCACAAAGCATCATGGGGATCGAAACTATTTAGCGTCACTAAATATAACTTGATCACGATTAGAATACAAAATTAATCGTTTAAAATGTGCCATAATTCAGATTAGGACATAAAAATAATTTTATGAAAGATCAGAATTGGCTGATTGTTTTACTTTTTTTAATCCAACATTCAGTTTAAAAACGAGTTGTCGTTACGAGTGGAGCTAAGTTTAACACATGGATTTGTGTTCCGAGAACGCTCGACAAGCGTGCTCGTCGCCCGGTCAGGCTGAAGTATCATCCGTGGTTTATGTTTATTGTAACGATCTATATACATTTTGAATCGAACACAGAATAAGTTCTTCTACTTCGGATGATACCCACGCACGAGTATTTCGTCTGTTTCCGCAGGTATTGTCGCTATTACAGTGGTTACCATGGCAACGACGCCGCCATTTTTTATTTCAAGGTTTGGCTCCTACGAGAAGCAGACAAGTGCTGCCTTCTGGTGCCGTTGGTGGAAGCAGGTCTTTTCAGAACAGCGTCACTCCCTACTAATCTACCCTGCCCCAACTATTCCTCTCACCCAATGTGTTACTTCATATCTCTACATATTAATAATTATCGTGTCCCATTATTGGCGGGTGAGCATTATAATTTAGGAAAGAAGAAAACAATCCAAACAGCGAAAATCGTACACTAGAAATAACGTAGTACAGTAAGCCATCTTTATGCACTTAGGTTTCGTCCGAGTGGCCTGACCCAGTTTCGAACTGGCAACCCAATTCTTCCCCAGATTACCGATATAGCGCCTTTATCACCATGGCCATTACTCCACTGGCATAAAGATGAATCACTGAATCCATAATTTATGACCAACAAAACCTCAACTATTAAGATCTGGGCAAGAAACTGTCTTTGTCATCACTATCGTATGCTCATCATCAATCCATGTCTTTTATCAGTCCATTGCAGCACTCGACTTGTAGGTCCGACTCTAATCTGCCCAAATGGAATTGTGTTTGTTATTGGCTGTGTCTGTATTTTGTTCCTCAGATTCGGACGGTCTACGAACGGCTTCTTTTCCGTGGTTCATCCTCTTTAAACTGCGGAGGAAAGTTTCCTTTTATGTCGATTTGACGCAGATTTCCAAGCTCTGGGAGTAAAGTGAGAGGTCGCGGACGAGGTAACCATCTCGGCGTGTCTCTGATCACAGCATGGCCGCTAACCAATCTTTGGAGTACGCGACAACACATTCCATTACGACGTAGTCCCCAACTTCAAGCCTAACTCCTTTATTTTCTAGTTTGCTTGAAAGGAATTCGGGGGGAGGTTGGGGGGTGTGTTCCAAACCAAATGGATTGGAATCAACAACTTTATTTTATTTTCGTTTATACCAAGGTTCGTTGGCTGGCGTTTGCATTTTGGTGTGCGCGGCGCGCAACGCGACATACTGCGTTGCCCCTGTTTGCGTCTTTAAGAGCAATTGCGTCGGCTTACATTTCCGCCAGCTCAAAAAGAATGTAAAAAATAAAAAATAAAAAGAGAAAAGAAAGACAGAAAAAAAAAGAAAAAACATTGTGAGATTGTCGTCGCGAATCCTGTTGAACTGGAAAAATGGCGTTTGACGTAGCAATCGGTCCCTTTCGGCTGTAGACGGCGGTCGCGCGCCAAGCACAAATCCACTTTGGTCTCCGCTGCGGGGCGCTGTAAATCATGTACAGCGCTCCTGGCGGCGGCATCGCACACTCGGCCCCGACAAACCCAAGTTTTCATTTCGTTGAGAAGAGGGCGCTGCTCTAGTTTTATACGACGGCTCATAAAAATATAGAAATAAAAAATAACGGATAAAAAAAAAAGGGAAAAAACAGTAGATGCCGGGTGGGTTGCATCGACGTTGAGTTTGTGCGAGGCTGAATCTAAGCAACGGATTATATCACGGACGGGCTCCAAGTGCCTGTTGGATCAAAGCGAGCTTCAGGGGTAAATGATCCTTGACCTTGCCACAACCTCTACTTTCTTCAATAGCCATCGAACCAGTCGGTTGGAAAAGACGAGAGTTAGGATGCAATTTGGTCGAGGACAAAAAAAAGTGTAATATACCTGTCTACATTATTTTGTGTTTAAAAAAACACGAAATCGATTTGGGAATCTTTTGGTTCATTACCGATCTCGATTTCGGTAAGGATCGGGATCGATACAGATCGGTAAATATAGGAAAGATCGGGATCAGTAATGGAGATCGGCACTGCCTTACAAAATCTAGACACACGCTAGTGTATCGGCGCCAAGTAACAGTAGATCAGCACATTGTAGTCTTCCGATTGTTAAAAAATTGATTGTTAATGATGAAAAGGCGGCCTCACTAGCAGACATGTGTCTGTTAACTGTGGTAAATAAAAGCATTTTTTGGCATTTTCAGGATAAATCCCAATGCGACAGAAATCTTTCAAATTGTGGTAAAAGTAAGGGGAAGGTGCAGGGATAAAGAAAATATGAAAGTTAAAGGCTGATTGTCCACTATTCATAGAGAGAAAGATGCGTCAATAACGTTGTTTTGATGTTACTGACTAGCTAGTAACGCTGGCCCCATGTTAAATCCCATACACTCATTGCTCAAGACTAGCGCAAAATTGAGAAAGCGAGAAATTGAGAAATTGAACTTTTGCACACGGATGAATGGTGATCTGAGCATGGTCCTTTTGTTGGTTCTGAGGTTGTAGGGGTCAAAACAAATGCGTGGGAGGGTTTTGAAATTCGCTACCAGCGAATTAAAATTTCGTTCCTTTTCCAGGTTGCAATCAAAAATTGTAAGCAATAATGGCTTGAACAATCAAGACTGGTCATTAGATTAATTGTAAAAGCCTGGACGAACTAAAAACTGAACTGTAACGAAGGACAAAATAAAGAAACATTAACGTTGCCGTGTATTGCGTAAGAATAAAGGGATGCATGTTATATGATGGTTATGCAACAATACGAGCATCCACGAGCTAATGTGGGTCTTTGTTAATAACCCAAAAATAAAATGCTTCGCGTTCTGCTGTTTTAGTAACAGCGACCTTCGGGGGTTTTGCATGGCTAAATGTGAACGGAATCGTGAAAATTAAGGGGAAGGTGCAGGGATAAACAAAACAACTGAAGGGGATGCGCTGATTGAGTTAGCAAACCGAACGAAATCTGTGATTGTCAGCCAGTGTGTACAAAAATGGGATTGAAGCAACTTAAGCAGACGGTGTAACCTTATATACGTTCACAGTCCTATGAAAGTTGTGATATCCACTCAAAACCAAAACTGGTAGAAAAACCCGCCAAATTTCCTAAAACGGTCGGCCTTTGAAGGTAGCGATATCATTCCACCAGGGAAAGGCAGCCAAGGTCAATTCTATTAGCCAAGTTAATCGCACCCAATAATACTTTGGACGTTAAATGAAAACTTGAAGATTGCTACAGCGAGTAGCAATTTTCAAGTTTTCATTTAACTTTCGAACTATTAGTCGGTGCGATTAACTTGGCTAATAGGATTGACCTTGGCGGCCTTTCCGTTTTAGGAAACTTGGAGGTTTTTTTTCTACCAGTTTTGGTTTTGGGTGGATATGATTTTAGTTGCTCACAGTTAACAGACGCATGTCGACTCGAGGCCGGAAAAATATTTATTAGGGGCCCTGGCCCGAAGCCACATACCTCGGAACCTAAATACAAAGCCTACAAAACCAACAATGCAATGCTCGAGGCCACCTCTTTTTGATCACGTAAAATAAACTTTGCATGAACAAACTACGACGTCATGAACCTCGTTGTTGTTGACTATTGGCCCATTTTTCACCCTGATGGTTCCTCAACTCCATGTCTGATTCCGGATTTCTTTTTTTTTTTTTGATAAACCTTGTCGAGACACCCATGCTACTACTTGCAAAGTTTGGTTTGAATAGTCCTTGTGGTTTTCACGTCATGCGCGGTCTAAGATGACATTGGAATGTGAATATAGAGAAGCATCCTTCGGCCTTCGACCTCGCTCCGCTCCAAAAAGAACAAACCGTCTCACTCTATTCGAGCATCCTGCGCGAAATAGCGTTTACAGCACTTACATGGTTTGAGTGAATGCGTTTGCAATATTTGCACGCGCCTGAAGTAATGTTGCAAATCTGAGCCAGACAGGAAAGCCAACCGGGAGGAATGGACCTTATTATCTATATATATAATTACACAACTTCCGCAACTCAGCCATCGGCAGCAGCCAAAGAGGTAGCAGCCATCGGCAGTGCAGCAGCTTCATACGATGCTATCTCCACCATCTACCGACGGAACGGCGAATTATAAGAGTAGCAGCCAAGCCCCGCTGAGATAGTAGCTGCGCTCGGAACGCAACGGCCAGCACCGCGAACATACGATGCCATCTACCGACCGAACGGCAAATTAAATGAGGGGGGGGGCGAGACGGGGGAGGGAGGGAAGGGGGAGGGGAGCGAGACGACGCGGAATGAGCGAGCGAAGCGAGCGACTCCGCTAGTTATATTATTAACGTCATTCTGCTGACATCAATTCTTGTAGTCGAAAGTTGCCAATGCTCTTAGTGCCAAGAAGGTTTGAAGTTTTGCTACAAACTGTGTACTGGTGGTAGTACCCATTCTGTACACATTTCGTGTGGGAGTTTTATTGGTACACTATAACGTGTACATCTTACTCAGAGTGTATAGGTTAAAGGAAGAGTACAGGTTCCTCGTCGCGTTTCCTTGCAATACATGCGGGGATAGGATGGTATTTACGTTAGGTTTGCCGTATTATCAAAAGGAGGGGCTTGGCTGCAGTTATCCCCGCAGCTTGACCAGTCATCAGGATGCAAGGATCGCCAAGACGAACAACAGTAAGATTGCTTATCAAAGTCATCCAGGCCAGTAGAGCTTTGCAAACCCAGACTATGTAAGAAGGCCGTGTGTGCCCCGAGTTAAGATGTCGTCAACAAGACTGCGTTACACTGAAACTTTATTGAATTCAATATATCAGCTATATTGTTGTCAATAATGTAAATATTCGCCTTGACGAAGCAGTTAAATTGCCATTCTGTGATTTTGCTTTTCAGCTGGAACAACGGTAACGACTTTTCGATTATTATTTTCTTCTTACATTATAAGCTAAGTTTCATAGCAAAAACGCCTCGACCAACAATTTGCTCTGCGTGGTCATCCGTGTTAAATGACATCATTCACGAAGGACACTTTCACACAGCGCGGATCGCTGAAGCCAAATTGATAAACTGGGAGGGGAGAAGTCCTCAACGGGAAATCCCCGTGTGTAAGGTAGTGCGTCTTTTAGCCCTGCTATTGGCATTCTAATGATATAATAACTACAGAGATTAGTAGGGGGGGGGGGGGAAAAACACGGCCGTCTGTTACCATTAAGCATTAATTGAACCTAAAAGGTACGTTTTTTGGGGTTACTTGGGATGGAGACCCATTCAGTTTTTACAAAATCTGGCAAAAGGAGGAGGGGAGGGAGAGGATGGGAGATAAAGGGGAGAGGAAGAACAATTGCCTGTCGCAGTCAACATTCAGGACACCCCGACCGAAAACTGGGAAACAACCACGGCAGATACAAAACCCTGGGCATTACTGATAGTGTTATTGTATGCTTAAACGGCTTTAATGACTGTCATTATACTCGTATGGAAAAAGTTGCCAAGATTGTTTAATACCATGCATTTTTAATAAAATATCAACACGGTTAAGAAATGTGAACGGTGAAGAGTGCATGAAGTCAAAATATAAACAGTGGTTGCTTGATTCTTAATGAACTTGTATTTTTATGCCATTCACTTTGGTTTCCAAATTTTGTAAAATCCGTTTTTATTCGTGTACCTTCACGGCTGTGAGTGTGGGGATACAAGCTCTATGGTTATTTTTTCTAAACGGCGAAGCCGGTTTTTTTTATTCAGTTATTGTACATATGTATACTTCATCGTACCTACAATTATGGTTTAAATAAATAGCATATAAGACAACGGGATTAAAGCAGCAGCTTATATTTGAAAATTCTAGTATATCGTGCTGTCTGGACAGAATTAAATTATAAATTATTAATTAATGACTATGTTTATGTTATGTAATTATTATGTTATTATGCCCCCTTTAAATTCCAAGCTTTGTAAACTATTTAACCATGCCATGGCCGAACCAATCGTGAGAGTCCGGGGAGCATAATTTCCATCATTTAAACATACTAGACCACAACGAAAGGATTCGACTCTCAATCCATCCCTGCCTAGTTACTTATTTAGTTTCCCCATGTCCTCCTATAGTAGTGATGGCCAACAATTCTGTCGCTACCGGCTGGACAAATAAGCGACTTTAAAATGTTGATATTTCCAACGCGCATGTATGGTTGGATTACCCAAACGGCTATGTTCAAGGGAAGCAACTACAAAGGCGGAATGCCCTTTGAAGTTACCACACCTAATACGCGCAAACTCGTAAATATACTCACTGCATTTACAGAACCATTTGAAAGCGATTCGTTGGCATTCACATCACTTCAGGGTTTTCCCGAAAAATCCCAAACCGACAAAACCTGTTTTTTTTTTTTTCTTTTTTTTCAGGTCCAACGATCCACCGCAGCTGCAAAAACCCACAATAAAATCCACTAGGTTTTTTTTTTACCTGTTTTACCTACTTTTTACCTATCTGTGTTAAAAATCATCCGACATGTGGCCAGATCCTAAACGCAAGCAGCCGTTAACCTAGAAAGTTATTCTTACGTTTTGCAATAAATTATTAATTATTTTCAAGCTGTTTGTAAGGAAAGGTTTTTGTTAAACATTGGATTTTTACAATGGACCCTAACTATAAGCCTAACAACCACTAGTACTGTGCCTGTAAACGACTCATAAACTAAAATAGAAGCCTAAATTAGGCTCGATAAAATCAGAACAAAAAAACAAACCCCGAAAAACCCCGCGTGGGTTGTGTTTTTCAGAAAACCCTCGGATTTTTTTAGACCTTGCCTCGTATTCCAGTGTTGCTTGCGTTTTGTCTTGTAACCCCCCCCCCGTAGAGCTTTTTCTGATCTGTCGCTACCAAATGAAAGTGATTTCTCTAGGTCGTTTGGCAGACTTTGGGTGTGATTCGTCTTGGCCTATTGAAAGGTTGGTAGGCTACATCACAAGATGGCGGACTCGCTTACGTCCTAGCCTTGGCCTTGAACTTTGTTCATGCCTATATTTTTAAGCCATAAAAATAGAAAATTGGTTCATTTGCACTCCAGGTTAGGGCAAAGAGTCCCAGCAACAAGAACAATAACAGCAAGAAATGGCCATGCTGTGAGTGAAAGGCCAATCGTAAAGTAAGGCAAAGTAAGGAGGCCACACGGAAATGACGCCAGTCATGCAAATTTTGCCATGTTCTGGCTCCCTTCCCCGTCACACTTTGTCACAACCCTTGCAAACCCCCCTCCACATTCAGAAATGATGCTGCTTTTTGTCCCATCGTTTTGATAGTTATTTCAATGTATGCGCTACTTCACAAATTTACTGATCCAGACTCCCCCCCCCCCCCCAAACGTACTCTGTAAGTCCACCCGACTTTGCGTGATGTATATTGTGAGCGGTCCCGCGCTTTAAACCATAAGTCATGTGTAGAACTGGTGGCGCTTTCTAGACGCCATCTGTGCACTAAAATGTTGGCCCCTAACTCGTACATAGAGAAAAGTTTTACAGACCCAAACTCATCCCAACGTATACACTCACGGTAAAAGCTTCTGAGCGAGAAAATCTACGTTGAGAGTCCAGTGCACAATTGTGCCCCTCGACTACAGTTAACTTCATTCTCTCTCACCTTTGAATAGACAACTTCCTATCTTCTCATTTACTCTTCCAGTCTTACGAAAATCTTCCCCAAAGCCAGCTGCCATTTGAGGGAAATATCTATTGAATCCATCAACCAATCGGTAGCCAACAAGTCAATTTCTGCAATTGCTGCTTCATGACCCTTGTGCCCAAGCCGCCATGATGCTTTTGTTACCATTTCCGTTTCCGCTGTTCTCTTCCCCCTCCCTCCTCCCTCCCGCTCCAACCAAGTGATTTTCTCTTTGAGGCCGTAATTACAGCGTTCAATGGGCGTTGGGCGAGGCCCTTTTGTACAGGAGACGATCATAACAATGGATTATCCGCACGAGACGGCAGCGCCCTCTTCCAAGCCGATGAATTCGTTCGGCAAGCCGATAAGGCGCGTCGCTAAGCAACCTACGAAAGCGCTAGGCATGCTGGGAGTGCGGCTTGCTTATCGCCCGTGGTGGGTTCGGATATCCCTACTATTATACCAAATCGGTGTGGGTTTCCACAGAAATTGGTTCAATCGGTTCAGAAGACGGCTTCAGATTGGCTATATGATTTGGCTCAAAGCGTCGAGGTGATTGTCAAGAATGGCCGATTCGGCGTTGGTTGGTCTCGGTCACTGCTTTTCGCTCGTGCTGAAGTAAAACTTGGCTCCCGGATTTATCGGCGTTGGAGGATTGACTGGATTTGAAATCTTAAGTACTCTATCAATATCAAGGAACATGATCAACATCAACTAAGCCGTAGGTCATTGTTTGTGTGTGTATGGTGGGGAAAGGAGGAGGAATTTGAAATATGTCCTCCAAATTTTCGATATCCCCCCCATCCCGTCCCAAGACCACGAAAAAAAAAGACTCCATCTACCCAAGGTCCAAAAAATTTTGGAGGGGGGGCCCCCTTAAAAAGTAAGCTTTTTTTACGCCTTTTCGAATTTAGTGTATACGATTTCGTCTGGACTAATTAAAATATAGCATTTCGCATCCACCGACATGTTCCCAATTTTATGGAAAACGAGTCATGACTACAGTTGTGTTCTTGAAAACATTTAAAGAAGTGTTGTTTAAACCATCTTTGGACCAAGATTCAAGATTCATGACTAGAATAACTTTTGATGTAAATGATACGTATTGGCATTCGAGTCAGCATGTCCATGCCCTTCAAGACATCAATGGTTCAACCAAACATGAAAAACACTCCATGGTACAAAAACTTTTTTAGAAAGTTGTTTTAAAGTTTTTGGACCTCGAAAGGATCCAAAAAATCCATGACCCCCTCAATTTCCTTTTCCACACCCTCCCCCTCCCCGGAGATAAAGAATGATTGGTCCACCGGTTTGAAACGTTAATGTCGTGCGTGGACGAATGATGCACTATTAACAGAGAAATTTGATCAGGTTTCAAAACGAAGAACTTCGGATTATACTTCTTAAATATGAGTATAATCCTTAAATTAGGCTCAATCAACTTATCAGCACAATCTGCAGATAAAATGTGAGAGAGAAATGTTGCGCGTTGACAGTAGTTTGCCAGAAACCAAGAGACCTCTAATCAAAACTTTCGATTAAAAAAAATTATCAGACCCTCTTCTGTCATTCGCGAATCTCAAAAAGGTTGGTTACTCATACTTTAAAGCTATTATAATAGAGGGGAAAAAACGGTGTTCCCTTTTTTTTTTTTTTTAGTTATTCCGTATGGGCTCATTCGTCTTCGTGAATCAAGGAGTGGTGTGTGGGGGAGGGTGTGTGTGAGAGATATATGCCCCTCTTCTCCTCTTGACCTTGACCCGCCCACTCCCTTCTCAAATTGTAGCCCCCCTCACACGTTGATGACTCCTCGCCACGTGATCAGAATTGCTACACCTGATGGAAAGAGGAGGATGAGTTATACGTGTAATAAATGAGTGGAGGGGGAAAGGAGGATCATGGGAAATTATGGAAGACATGCTGAGATGTTAACATCGTGCTGATGAGATTGACTTTCAGAAATAACACGCCCTGCCTCAAAGTGTTGTGTAAGGGAGCGTTACGTAACGCCTGGAGTTGGGAGGGAGGGTGTTGCCATCTGTTATGGTAGTGAGATGGGGGAGGGGAGGAGTACCACGAAGGGTTTTGTAACACACTAATTTTCGTTAAATTATTTTAGCTAAATATTTCTTTAATTTGTTTACAACTTGAAATTTTTATTTTTCAAAATCACAGGTCATGACGCCCCTAGATGCTAAACACAGCTTATCGAAAACGAATCGATCCAAAAAATGTGTGCATTTTTTGAGGGGTGTCGGTTTAAAGGAAATGTTACGCTTTTTCAGGTTGGGAGGGGGGGGGGGAAGCGTTATTCCCACCGTTACACTGATGTTACAAATAGGGATAGTGGGGGGAGGGGTCTAAATTATTAGGAAAAAGGGTTATTTAATTTGTGAACGCTCCCTAATCTGTATGAGCTTTTACAGACCTGATTTAAGTTCAGAGAAATTTCAGGGATAAAAACTTGTTTTGTACTCCCTTAATGAAGAGTTGAGATCTGCTTCACAAAAAAAATTTATACAATTAAATACTTTTTCTAATTTTTTTTTTGTTATAGCCTGAGATGAAATGGGTCACTAATTTCCACTGATTTTCCTGACCCTTGACCCACTCACCCGGATTGATGGACATATTTCCCATTAATTAATTATAGCACTTACAAATTCTTCCCTCCAAATTTAAATTTCAAACCTTAGTTGGTTATTTATGATAGTGAATAAAAGTTAACTTTTTTAAAATTATGTAATGTTTTCGAGTGTTTGGTATTAAAACATTAAGACCAAATATTGTAGTAAAAGCCAAAGCCGTACTGAAACAACACACCATAAATCCACTAATACTAATAAAACAAAGCTTTTATTTTCTTTGTGTATAAAGCAGAGAGTCTGCATTAAAGACTGGCCGTGAGATACAAATAAACTGAGAAAGAAAAAAAAGTGTGGCAACTTGCTTTCTCTCCTTATGTAGTTTGTGGCCTTTTGGTCACCACTGAGAAAGATTGAACAGCTAACTAAGCTCAGCTGGAGCCTGCAGCCAGTATTCGGCCTGGTAGTGCAGTGGTTATAGCCCTCGGCTTTAATTTGTTCCACATTATGTTTACAGGAAACTTGACTGTATGACGCCACATTTCCTTCCACTACGAGTGGGAAAACACGTAAATATCCCACTCGTAGACTCTAACAGTGACTATATCGAGTCTACAAGTGTGATATCCTCGTGTTTTTGCACTGGTAGTGCAAGGAAACGTGGCGTCACAGTCAGATTCCTGCAAACACAATGTGGAACAAACTATAGTAAGCACGAAGTCCTGGGTTCGAGTCCCAGTCGGGGCAGTTGTCTTTTCTTTCTTTCTCATATAAGTGTATCGTGTATCCTCACAAGGCCAGTCTTTAATGCAGATTGTTTCCTTCGTTTACCATTTACCCTGTGAATGATTTTTGATTGGAATGTAAAATAAAATAAATGACCCATTTACGAAAAAAGATTTAGCGATTTTTTTCGATGGGTCATTCTGGGATCTGCTGGTCATTCCGGGTCAATGGTTCCGTGTCATTTGATCACTGACCAAATCATGGGTCTATCATGTTGACGTATCACGTGGCGACCACTCACATGAAGCCTGGGAAAGTGATACGTGATCCAATCATACTTCCATCTCTGGATGGTGCCAAATCGTCGGCTGTTGTACTTCTTTCCATCCAATGATCACTAACTTTTGAGCTAATTATTTCTGTATTAGTTATGCATTAATTTCGAAATGGTTGTGGAAATTAGTTTCTGTGGTTACCTAAAATGAGCAAACCTTTGAGCTGACAAATAAAATAAAACATGTTTAGTAGTTTTGAAAGAAACTGTGAAATTGGTTCAACTTTGAAATTAGCCGCCAAAATTCGTACGGTTACGAATATCAACAAATGGTGCATCCGATAGGAGTGGGGGGGGGGGGAGGTCATAAGTCATCGAGGATGCAGACTTTTAAGATATTTAAGATTTTAGGTCTCCAGCAGATACTGTAACCACACTGGATATATGGACGTCACCCTATACGCACTTACGATGTGCGGATGGACGTCTGTGCATATGTGGATAGGACCCTCTACGCATGTGTGGATGGGACCACCTATGCATATGTGGCCGTCATTTTCTGCCGCCATCTTGGAATTTTACAAAGCTTGAATGGGAACTTGTTTGGTGAACACTTAACCGGGATTTGGCGAGATGGCCCATTCTCCTGGCCTCCTCATCGTCATTTCCCGGACATCCATCCTCTAGATTTCTTCGTGAGAGATATGTGAAGGGCCTTGTGTGTAGAACAAATGTCAGTGGTATGATAAATGGTTAAAATTCTGTATACATTTCTTGCACGGTTCCACTCCTCGTTCCACTACTCCAATTTTTATAAAATACCAACTGCAAGAAAAGTTAGGGGTTTAAACAGCTGGTTGAAAATACCTGCATGGCGGAACATGTTAAACACCAACTATCATACCAAATACCATTGTATTTTAACGAATTACCCGATGATCTTCGATCCTTTCAGAATAGAAGAACCATGAAATTTAGGATTAAAAATGGATACTTGATTTGATAGTTAAATGAAACTTTCATTAAATGCCATTTTCGCATGTAAAAATAAGTATTTTCTCGGATTCTCTCCTGCTTTTTAAACTCTTGTCATTTTTAGAGTAAATATGACATGTCTAGATAAAAATTGTATGATTTGCATTAAGTGTAATAAAATAATCATTTTATCAACTAGTGTTCAATTATTAATGTACTGCTGTGACATGGAAAAATTCTTAATCGATCGTATTTTTTATTATAGTGCATACTTGTAATTACTACCTGCTCTCACAAGTTCTTTATGAACTTCGTGCTTTACACGTAATAAATTATTATTAATATTATACTAAATAGTATAAAACTTTAATATGGACATTCTTTTGTACTCACCCTGTACAAGTGAAAATCACGAAATCGCCCTCATACACCTTTCACCTTTGCACCAGATTCCTTCTGAGACTTGGGAGGTTGAAATTGACTGACGGAACATTAGCATGTTATCATCAGGTTAGTGTTGACCTCATGATTAGACTGTGTTTACGGTTTCTCCTTAATGAAGGACAGTGCTTTATTTGCTAGAGAATTAAAAAAGTCTAAAAATGGCCAGTTTACTTCATGTTGCCAAGATGAGCTTCTTGTTTTTGTCTTGCTTCCTCAAGCGCAACATTTACGGGTTGGTAAACAACAAAAAGAATACGTCGAGACAAGATAGCCGAAAGCAAATTAATCATTTTCGCTTGTTTGCTTTCCTTTTTCTTATCTTTATTTCTTGTCTTTAATATTTGCCTCTTGCTTATGTCTGTTTCTGCGCGAACAAAAGTGCCGCATGGCAGTATACTGCAAAACTTTTACTTTACTTTAAAAAGTTTCTTGAAGATTATGATTAATTGGTCCTTGATTTCGACGACGGTAATTAATTTCGATTTAGCTCTGGAATGAGTTCTTTTTCTCATTCGTTTTTTGGAATTAAAAAAAAAAAAAGAAGCACCGTCGCTCAAGATGTTCCAAATGAAACTCTCATCGTGTGTGGTTTAAAGCAGATCTGGAGGTCGTGACTTCTGAAATTATGACAACCTTATATGACTGGAAGAAATAAGTTGGCTCCTACATCAGCTAGAGCTCGTTCAATACAGTCTTCAGAATATAATACCTTCAAATGCATTCATAAGTACCGTAAAGAGTCAAAAGCAGACATTACGCACATGCGGAACTGAACTATAGATGCAAAAATTGTGTAGAGCCCTGTACTGCAAAACAACTCCTAGAGATGAACCGACTTCAATTTTGTGCCTTACTGTACGTTTTAAGAGAAAAAGGTATAATTAAGGGAGGGCAAACTTAAAATCAAGACAGATAAGAGTATTCTCTCCTGACGAACCCATTCAGGGGCGAAGTCTGTCTAGAGATCGATAGGGGTGAGAACAGCTTGGTTGTAAGAAATCATTAATAGGCCTAAATGTGGATGTTTTCATATTCAGTATAATGGAGCACCATACCCGCTGTAGTTTCTGTTTTTAGCTTGCTGTTTCTAGTTCGGTTTTGAGCTCGTTGAGGCGAAAACTTGCCATTCGAACCAGGTAAGCACTACAGAGGCAAGATAAGCCCAGAATTGGCCAGAATACACCCCATATCTGTGCTAAAAGAGACTGGTGGTCTACCCTGGCCGCCAGTAATTCAAGTGGCTTTTTCAGTGTCCCCCATTCCAGTCATCAACCAAACAACTAGGCTAAGCTCTGCCACCCCTCAGCCTCCGCGACGACAAATTATTAATCGTCATTCAACGTTCGTTTTTTAAATAAGTGCGTCTTAGAATGTACGCTCTCATGATCTTTAGGGTAGTGGAATGTTTTAAGCTCTGTCTTCTGTCGGACAAGTAAATTGCCGTATAGGGATAGCTGCTTTAAGTAGATTATGTGGAGGGGCTAGCTGCACTCAGTGGATCATATCAGATGTTATGGAGATGCTAGTGTATCAGATTATTTGATGGGGCTTGCTACACTAAGTGCATCATATCATATTATTTGAGGGGGAGGGGTTACTGTCCTAAGTGGATCGTACCAGATTATTTAGAGTTGCTAGCTGCACTAAGTGGATTATATCAGATTATCTGGAGGGGCTAGCTGTACTAAGTGAATCATACCAGATTATATAAGAGGAGCTAACTTCACTAATGTATTGAATCATATTATTTAGAGGGGCTATAGCTGCGCAAAGTGGATTACATCATATTATTTCGAGAGGCTAGCTGCACTAAATGGCTTATATCAGGTAAGTGCTAGTTGCACTCAAGTCAGTTGTGTGCAGAAGTGTCCATGTGTAACAAGACACGTATTTGGAGGAGGGCTACCCCTTTATGGACTTTACAAAATAACTAGCGAATATAGACTGCATGATTTAAATATGTAACTATTTGAATAGATAGATGTAGTGTATAAATACAGAGGCACTGAGTGCACTACCCCCTTTAAATATCCTTCACGTCAAGCAACATTCTGCTTCCTGAACCCCAGTTTGCCTATAAACTAACTTAGCCGTGCAGAACATCAAATGTCGCCCTGACTTTAGAAATTTCGATTTCAATGATGGCCTATAGGTAAGCGTCAAATTTGCCTCTTTCAGAAATTTAAAAATTTTAGCTTAACTGCCTAATCTAAATGATGTTCATATTTGCCTCCTATTTTTTTCCTGGTTTAACCATTCTTCCTCCATTCATGGTTAAATGCAACCTACTGTTAATGAATCAAAACACGGAGTACGTTATTAATTTTTTACAGAGCTGTAAAAGCAGAAACTCCCAAAAAAAATTGTTAGTTTTTTAATTTTTACCCGATTTTCTTGTTCTGCCATAATCTGAGTATAAGCCGATGGCCGATGTTGATCTCAGATAAAAGTGGTCCTTGACTGTAAAAGGGAAAGATAGGTTGTGAAAGTGACCATTGTCCACATAAGCAGTGGTTTCAGGATTGGAGGGGGGGGGGGGGGGGGGCGGGGAGGGCAGGGCACTGGGCAGGTGCCTCTTGGCCTCTGGCGCTTCGTTAATAATAAATCACGAGCCGCCAAGTAAATTAAAACGAGCTAATGAAAATGGTTGAAATACGACGCCACAACCTCCGGGGTATGTATGGGGGTCCCAAGGGAAGGGGGGGGGGCCTCTATGTCGCCATTGTAATTGGAAGACCTGCCGTTTGACCTGCTGGACAGACAGACACAGGATGGACGTACACATTTATACACAGCCACTGTTCACCAGGGCACGCGCAAGGACAGTTATTAATATTCGCACGTGACGGTCCGGTTGGGGATTACCCACTGTTGACACTGGCAAGCTGATTGGTCAATTTGTGCTTGGTGACTCATCCTCCTGTCTGTCTGTCTAATGTATCCCTTTGCCTCAGGCTCAAATCGTATGTGATTATTTCTAAGCAGATCCGTCCTCTTGATTACGTTTCGGGTTCAAATTAATAATTAGTAATCGTAAGTTTTCAGCTAACTTTGTTATTCAGTGTTAATGGAGCTGGATTGTATTGTTTTTTCACATGGGGCCACTAATTACAGGTAGAAATTGAAAACTGATTTCACTGTTGGGGGTAAATTGTGTGGGATTCTGTTCTCTCTCTTAACCGTCTTTAATGCAAATACAATTTTTCACTACAACTCGGTTTTGAAATTCAAAATCTTCTGATTTTCATAATTATTTAAGAGATTCGGTCTAAACGAGGCGTGTGGCGTAATCTGTCTCGTCTCGTCAACTGTGATTTTGTCTCTACTTCATACGTCTAGTCTCGCCAGCCTTTAAAGCAACATCCAGCCTGCCTTATAACAGCCACGCGCAATTATGTGTCAGCACGCTGCCGTCGCAGCGTAGTACTACAACGTCACTTCCGCCCTCGTTTTCTCGTGATCACGTGAACGACGCGGAACGACGCCGGGCATAGTAGACGAATTGCGGATCACGTGACAACATTGACGCAAAAACTGCATCGTCACAGCCGGAAACAATGAAACGTCATGGTTATTGTAAGGCGCACAAAGGATCGTATACGTGCGGTAGGCAGTAAGTAAGATTGCCAATATTCAACAGAAAGTCTCGTAGACGCCACATTTTAAAACGTATCTTTAGCAAGGATTTGACAAACGGTAAGTAAATAAAACTTTGGGGCAGTACTTGATATGGAGGATCGAGAAAATGGCGTTGGGAGGAATGTCCTTTTAATCTCTTCTCGTTCAGTCTCGTCTCGCAACGCTTTAAGAGTCACGTCAAAGCTGCTTTGATTTGACGTGACTGATATCAACTATAAAACATGAAAAGAATTTTACATTGCCGTAAATCGCCTATTAACACCCCTGGCAAAGCTACGCCCCCTCCCCTTCAAATGCTTTAAGTTCAGAAATAGTGAAATTACTTAACCGTAAGGGCACGTTTACTCAACCACTCGATTTTCCATTCTCGCAGCTAGAAGTCACCTCAAATTCCAACATGGCGGCGGTTTTATGTCTGCCGCCTCGCAACGAAAACAGCAAATAACGTGAGTTCAGAAGCGTTTGGGAAAATTGTTTCGTCATGAGGAATTCTTTATATTATTGGCACGGATTATAAGACTTCAAGTATTTACTCAAACGATGTCGGATTTAGCTAATCCATTTTGCGTTGTTACCATGGCAATGTCACCTTTGCCATCGCGATTGAGTTCTAGCTGCGAGAATGCAAAGGCGAGTCGCTGCGTAAACGCGCCCTAAGTGTTGAAAGTTGTAGCTAAGTAATTTCTCGATTTCTGACCGCAAAGCATTTTAGATCGTAATTTTTTCTTCCAGAATTGACTGAAACTCGTGCCCTTAACTCGTGTTTATCTGTACTAAAATTAACTAAACGCTTCACACTTGAAGCAAACTAAATAAACTCGCAAACTATAAACTAAATTGCTGAACAAATGAGAATAAAGGCATTGCGTTAATGCTAGAACGAAGCCAGATGACGTACGTGAATGATCGCATAAACGCAAACTTTTCCGCGACGGCGTTAGGCCTAAACAGCCCCTCTCCCTGAACAGAACTTTGTTACGGCCAACCCCCCTCTTTTATCGAATTATTTTTAATATCTCATTGGCATTTAATAGAGCCATTGACGTTACTTTCAATTATCTTCTAACATGGTTAAAGACAGCAGTACTGAAAATAGGTTAAAATGTTAAATGCTTAGTGTTGTGGTGACTGACTTTACAGCTGCAGACTTTTTTTTTTAATTTAAAATTTCGTATCGTAGAGACGGACTTTAAGTTGTCCGACATTGTCGTTCCAAAGCCTCTTTTTTTTTTTTTTACCATCCTTCTTCTCCTTTACAAGTTTGTGTTCGTCGCATCCAACGATCTCT
>JAHWFP010020621.1:4460-27336 GCA_023313725.1 Lithobius niger | reverse complement strand
ATGGTTTTGACGCTGTCACTATCAGAACAACCTGGTGTACTTTTTCCTTAATAAGAAAAGCCTTGCCTCCTAGTTCCTTGGCTTTTTCTGTCTTTCAGGTGCTGATAGCTTGGACTAACAACGCTCTTCGAAATGGACGGTTCACCACGTACGGCTATCTGTATAAGCAAGGGTGTGTTCCGACCTTCTTCTATAGTAGCGCCACCGCGAAATCAGTCAGTGGCGTGTCACCTTAGACCACCTGACCCTTGTCACGCGAATAACGAGAGTTAAACGAGAAAACCGAGTAAAACCTTCGGAAATACTTTCGATCTCCCATGACGCAATGTCGCGCAGCCAGTCTCCTAACAGTATCGGGCGCACGGGCTATGCATGGCGGTGAAGGTAGGTGACTCGTCCATCTCGAACAGAGTTGTTAGTCCAAGCTGATAGTATGTTACAATTACATCAAATAGTGCTTCATCATACGTATTGTATGAAACTCGACACAAAAAGGGTGTAAGGAACAATCTGTGTTTTATAGAACATTTTTAACTCAACTACTGTAAATTGTCTGTGTGGAGTGCTACTTACTTAAGTTTCTACAACATACCCTCAGCAAACGCTCCCAAAAGGCATCATATGAAATTCCCCCCCCCCCCCTTTTTTTGGGTGGGGGAGGGGGGGGACACATTAAGCCTATCCAATCACGCAACAAGCGACGAGACTACTTTTATTTTTATTTTATATTGATTTTTACGGCTGCGTGTTATATCAATTCGACGATCAGATGTTATTATTATTTTTTTTTAGTTATGACGAAATTAGCTATAAGGAAGTAACGATGTTCTAATTTCCAGGTTTTTTTTTTAAACTAACTTTTTACACTGACTCTAACGTTGTAAACAATGGTCGTCTCTATCTGGTACCGTTCCCGAAGTTGAAAAAAAGTGACAGACGGACAAAGTCGTTGCATTAGTCTTCTCAGCCGGTACTGCTGTACAGAAACCTAAAACGGGATAGACGAAATGTGCAATACTTAATAGTGACGGTGATTTTGCACCAGCCCCATGTTTCGCTGAAGGGCTCCATAAAAAAAAGAAGCATATATGGTAAGCGCGCAGCGCCAAAAACGATGGCATTTACGAATTGCATGAAAATATTTAAATTATAATTTCAAGAAATTCCTCAATTCCTTCAGAAAAGGTGCTTCTCGTTTTTCGAACTTTTTTCTAAATATTACCAAGAATTTATAGGGTTTGGGAGGAGAATTTGTAACTCTAAAAAGTCCCTATTGAAACATGTTAGATTCGTCCCCAGTAGTTCAGTCCGAGTTTTCAGAGGGCGCCACGTGTTCTATCTGGTAATTTTTGCTCATTTTTTCAGCCCAAATCTAAAGTAAACAAAATTACAACTAAGCTAGGCTAAATAATAATTAAACTTAAGCTAGTTTCGTTTAGTTTAGTTTAATTTTAGGCTAAAAACTGAGTAGAAATTTCCACATAAAACACGTGGCGCCCTCTATGAACTAAGACTGAACTAATGTGAATGTATCTAAGACGTTGCAGTATGGGGTCTCAGTCACAAATTCTCCTCCCCAACCCTATAAATTCTTGATATTACTTCTATATTTATACCAACATTACCAGATAAACAGTTTTCTTACTCACGAATGGACGCGTCAAGTTAAATCGATTTTCATGCATTACCCTTGAGTTACTTATACGACAACTGGACAAAAAAGGAGCTGTGGAATCACGTACAACATTGTATCCGATACAATTTCATTATTGCATCACCACATGCCGCTTTGGTAGGCACCATAGTTAGACCATGGAAGGAGCCGAATTTATTAATAACAGATGGAGGCACTAGTTTAAACTCGGGAACCAGCTAATTGCATCGACAGGGGTTCGTTGCATGCGGCATGATTGGTTCCAGTGCTTCGCATCGTCACATCGGTTGGAGCTGGCAAGAGAGGCTCCCGTTCTTTGGTCATTGCTCCCAGTGCGTCTGTGCGGTTCCGGTACTACTTCTGCCAGCAGCGCCGTCTCCTGCCGAAACTTGGCTGCAACTACTCCGTCCTCCCTTTCCCTGAAAGAACCATGTATATATACTCTTCCTTGGGTTTTGATAATGTCTGTTACTACAACTGATTGTTTAAACTCGATGTGTTTAACGTTCCCATTCTTGCAACAATACACACGCGATGTATCTCATGTGGTCATGCCAATTGTTACCTGCCCTTAACGACCAACTTAGGGGTACTAATTCTAAGTGAAGCCTTTTCTGGGATTCCCACCATCAAACCCAACCATTTCTGATGTAAACTATTTTCGGCCTACTTATTTAGAACCCCCCCCCCCCCACCACCACCACCTTTAACTTACTGGCCCAATTAGCTTACTTATTTAGGGATTATTTTGTCAGAACTCATCACCATAAACCGTATCAATTGTCAGGCGAGCAAACCAATACCAAATTAATCCTGGACCAAAATGGCAGAAAGGTAATTCTTGACTCAGTCTCATCCTTAAGTTAGTCTAGTGTGTCAACCTTCTATACATTACCATCCGTTGATACATTACGTCTGCAAAAGCTTAAACATCCCACAAGTCCCAGTAGAGCTAGTTCAGACGGCTCCGCGAATTTAAACCATAAGTACCTCCATTTATTGGCAATAATTTCGGCACGTTCTAGTCTTAAAATGGGGGCTATCGAAGCGTCTTGTGTTGATGTATCGATGATAGGCTATGTAATAAGTTCCCACCGTTCCGTTTGTGTCCAGTTATTGTGCAGGTGACCCAAAGGTAATTTATATCGAAATAAAAGCCACATCATTGCCCTTTAGGTTAGGGAGCTCATTTCTCATTTTTTCAAGCTCACATTTTGTCGTGGAGTTGGTTTCGAACAAAAGGGTGGCATCTCTGTACATTCATATCTTCTTTACATTACAAACCAAAGTCTCATAGCCGAAATGAAGCAACAGCAACGACGAACAATGAAAACGTGCGAGTGAGTCAATTCTTTGCCATGAAGTTGAAACTGGGACGTTGTTGCCCTGGAAAGAAGTTGAAATTGGGACATTGTTCCCTCGACTTACAATTGGCTCTAACAATTATCCTTCTAACTAAACACCGTGGTAATCTCAAGGGCAAGTATTACATGACGTCATGCACACTTTTTTTTTCACACGGTACGCATCGCTTATGCCACAGCGAAAGACTGGGAGTGGGGGGGGGGGGGCAAGTGAGTTGTTACCATTGAGCATACGATTACGCATTAACTGAACCTAGAAGAGAACAAACAAACAAGCACGGGAGCCGGGTACGTGTTCAACTACGTGTAGCAAAGAGGATGAAGGGAAGGAAACCAAGAGGAGAGGGAGAGGATGGGGAAAAAGGAGAAGGGGAGAGGAGAGGGAGAGGATTGGCGGAAAGGAGGAGTGTTACACAAACAAAAATCGACTGTTGCAGTGAACGATCAGGCAGCACCGAACAAATACTGGGAAACAACCACGGGTCAAACAAATTCCCTGGCGAAGCCGGGTACGATGCTAAACCCATCTAGTGGGACATATTTTTAACATTCAAAAGGTTAGCTTAGTTAGTATGACAGTATGTCAGTTAGTATGTTAGTAGATTAGTGTGTTAGTACGGTAACACTTAGCGGTTTCCTCTTTAAAACCAGTAGTGCAGAAAAAAACATGGTGAAATGCAGACCTCTTGATTTTTTTTTCTGCTGCCGGTGGTCACCACATTGCAAGCCGGAGCTTATTGCGCCTTACGTCGGCCAGTCATGGGACACCAATCTCAACGATCATATTTGTTAAACCCAGATTAATTAATTATAGATTTGGTGTGTTAATAACAACCTATTTATTGTTTTAAAAAAATCGTTAATTGTTCAGCTCGTCTTTTGTCGTTTCGTGTGGTATGCCCCTGAAGTAAAACCACTCAGACTCCGGCAGAGCAACAGTCACTGGAAACTGGGAACAGTCAATTTCCATTGATGACCACGAGTTCGATCAATATTCGGTGCAGGATTGAAAAATGGCAAATGGACGCCAGTATGCTAGCGTAGAATCTGGTAGACGAGTGCAAGGTCGAACTTTAACCTACGCAGCTCGAGGAGTTCAAGCCCAAGTTGGCTCAGGCGATCCATATATGGACCATCACGGAGGCCAGGTAGTCTCTTTGTGAAGCGCCGCTGAACAGTTTCTATAGAGTCAATATCATCCAAAAGGTAGGGAGACCAGACTAGAGTTGCATATTCTAAAACGGGGCAAACGAAAACCTTAAAGGCCCAAACGCGAGTTCTAATATTACCCGATTTAAAAGATCGATCAATGATAGCCAATCTATGGTAGGTAGACGTGCAAACCATATGGCAATGCACAGACGATTTTAGGTCGTGTGTGAACCAAATTCCAAGGTCCTTTACTTCATCAAGAGACGGAAGAGGAATGTTACGACAAGAAATAATAAATGTTTTCCCTCACTGCAGGCCAATTAGGAAGGAGTGGCATTTTTTAATCGAGAGGGGAAGTTGCCAACATTTAGAGAAAGCTACTCTCACAACAATGGCTGGACCAAAGACTCCATTTTTTTTTTCCAATTCCACCAAGATATCCGCTCGTGGCATCGTCCCCCCAAGACTACCTATATTTAAAAGGCTTAACATTCGGTTTCACGTAGCATGCTAGACGCGTCGTCCAAGCGTTGCGCTGAACTGAAAGCACGAAGAACGAAAAACCCCAATCGTAGCATTGATGCACAAAAACATGATATCTTCTCATTATTAGATTTACCGGTGTTACAGCGCTAAACGAACATTATTTTACGGAATGGTGACTATTCTAGAAGTCTTTGGACGATTTACTGCTACGTCAAAGGATCGTTTAACACATTTCTAATGAGAATTGAAAACGCCGTAGCGTATCATACAGTACAATACACACGTAACTTGGTTGCTCTTCCGCTTGAAATTCATGAAATTAAACCCCCGGAGGCTTTGTTTTGTCGTCGAGTGAAAAAAGAGGTACGTAGCATGAGGCCATTGTTGTTAAATTGTAACAATTTGGTGTCAATGCAGTGTTTTAAGTTTAAAATCCACCTATCGCGTGTCACACGTACCTTTCACAGTTCAGTCCGCATGCTAGAGCAGTTCATTTTTGGGGTGTAAGTAGCGCGACTGGTGGCAGAATCGGTGGCTAACTGGACGACGCGTCGAATTTCTAACGTTAAGCCTTGACATCCAGGTAGCCTTGGTCCCCCAGCAACAGATGGCGTTTCGTCTGATTGGTGCTGTTCTATAGCCGTTCTTGGTTAACGATGAGCAGTCGAGAGAGCTTAAAGTTTTATAGCAATAAATGTTAGGCCAATTATTTCTATTCGTAATCATACTTCCTTTCAAATTTAATAATTGATTTTATAGCATTATTAAAGTTAAATTTGAATGAATAAAAGTTTATTGCGTAATAACTCGAAGTTGTTACGTCAAACTTCTACGAGCCTACAATTTTCAACAAACAAACATAATTGAAAAAAAACACGTAACAATGGTAACTTTAATGTGGTGAATTAAAGTAGAAGGCATTATATGAAATACAAACAAATCTGTGTATAAACATGGAAAGTGGGTCAAAGAGATTAAACAGTTGATAACCACAGCCAAAAAAAAAACAGTACACAGTTTTATGGGAAAGGAGATAAAACGAAATTAATCAGTAAGTATTTTTTAAGATTCATGTTTGCTTTTAGCGTCCTTATTTCAATTCCCTTAATTTCTCAACGTTAAGTAAATGTTCAGGCAAGCTTTTAGAAAGTTTTGGGACAGTGTATCTCTATTACCTTTCGCCATACACATTTTTTTTTTTACAAATGGCACTGCGTGTCCGTTAGTTTTGAACTTATGGCTATAGTAGTCGTTGAGAGTCGCAACACGAAGTCACTCAGTTGAGAAATCCTTAAAATTTTCCTTTTAGTGTGTAATTCATTATTAGTTTTTTCACAAATTTTAATTCTAAAACTGGCGTCTTAATGATTTAATTTTGTGCTTTTTGAAGTTTAGATAATGCAGAGATTGACGCGAATCCACAGACTTCAATACCTTTCCTCAGAACAGATTCAACCCATGCGTACTGAACTTTTTATTTGTTAATTTTACTTACTTGGGTGCACGGGTAGCTGTGAGCACTGGGGCGTCAGATTCGATAGGCGTCCTCCCAGTGTATATCTCTGGCTACGTACAGACCCGGGTTCGATCCTGGCGATGGGAAGTGTATATGTACGGGTTTTTCTCCGGTTGTTTCCCGCCCGTTGCACGAGGGTATCCTCCGGGTACTCCGGTTTCCTCCCTCATGCGGCAAAAAACAACTGTAATAATGGTGGTACTTCTTCCACTTAACATCTGCCGACTGGAAATTTGGGTGGGTGGCTTCGAGTATTGTCTCTATATATTATTTACTTTCAATTTAACTTTCATTTTATTGACTCTGGTAAGTTTTATAAAAGTGGTAATACAATTTTTTACGATTACAGTGTTCACCATGAATGAAAATATGAAATTTCAGTTCTGATTTGCAGCGTGTATGTATAATAGAGATCAAACATGTCTTGGATTCGGGGGGGGGGGGGGGAATGAGGCTTAATGGTGCGTCGCCAGCTAGGTTATTAGCGCCAACCTCAGTCACAGTGCAGTGGTTCGAGTTGCCACTGCACCACACATTACAGAGGTACTAAAGAAACCCCGAATCTAGATCGTATTATACATCTGTACCTCCAGAAAAATTGAAAAACTCTACACAGGAGGCCAGACTTAGATTCACTAATAAATACTTCATTTAAACTAATCGTCAATATTGTCGATATCCTTCTATAGGTTTGCCTCCATTTTATCACATTCGCCTTTATTTGATATTAAAATAATGTCATAAGCATACAAAAGGCACCATGATTCTATAGCGTTCTTAATTAAAAAACAGCAGTGAACCAAGTGCAGAACCATGGGGAACAGCAGCATTTATATTTGCTACTTGTATGCTGCCACCGTTAAGTGCTTTTGTAATCGTGTCATTATAATCTTTCTAAAACCGAATCGTTGCTTCGTTATAAGCTTATTTTTGTCAAGAAACTGATTTTTTTTAGCAAAAAAAATTTTCAATTATTTTATTGATTACTGGTAAAAGAGATAGGGGTCTGCGTTGGTATGTCTTATCAAAGATTTAGTAATAACAAAAAAAAATGAACTTATTAGCTTAAAAAATGAACTTATTAAAAATGAACCTATTATGTGCCTATTGGAATTGTAAGCAGGCAGTCGACTTACAAAAGTCACATAAAAAGCTGAAAAAAAAAATACCTGCAAACTCTTGCAGTTGTAGAAGTGACTCTGCGTCAAACAGTTACCAAAGTAGCAAGAATACTACAGGTCGTCGAACTGCTCATCGACCGATTACGCCAAAACCAATCGCTTCTATCAAAAGTGACGACTCACGTCAATTGTTTTAGAACGTATTAGATGGATCATCGATAAGCCAAAATGGCGTCCAATGTCACGAAAGAAGACTTGCAGGGAAGCACCAACTGAGTCCGCTGATCTTCCTCGCATGATGTATACACAAGACGCTGTTTTTATTTGTTTTTAATTTTTTTATTTGCAGAATCAAAGCATATCGTCAAATCTGATCCTCTGCTTTGGAAATAATGGTCGCTACCAAAGTCCTCGTTTTGTTCGTTGTGCTGTCTTCCCCGACAAACTTACGTAAATAACTTTCGCATCTTCTGCAAATAATTAGGAAAGTCAAATTGAAAAAAAAAATTTCCACCATTTTCAATCATTATCTTTCAATCGATTGGGAGGGGAGGGGGGGGTTTCCAATAATGACTGTGTCGCCAGTAAATAATGGGCAGTTCCTATACGGCATTCGTAATAAAGTAAATGCCATGGATGTGAATACTGCATTACAGTAAATAAACTGTGCCTTTACCATTTATTTTTTTTTATTTTTATTTTTCAGACTGTATATTTTCACAGCCAGTAAGCCAAATATGTGTTCCTGTTGACAAGATGTCTTTGAGAAGTGTGCTTACAGGGTGTGAACCATCTGGGCATTATTTTGGCACGTGCTTAAGCGATAGCGGATGCCACAGTGCTTGTATTAATTTGGACAAGAAGCCAAACGGTTACTGTTTATACGATCTTTGTGGGCATAGTACGTGCAATTGCTGCAACTGATGAGTTTTCGGCGAATTTTTCGAGCTGTTGTTCTAACTGATGAATACTGCAAATAAAGTTCTATATTCGCTATATGCGTATGTGTAAATTCTATTTGATGTGATAACTTGGTAACGGGTGGATTACCGGGCCCAATGTTATGCCCATTTTTTTTAAATTTACGTAAATGATTAAAAAGAGAACAGAAAAAAAAGTACTGTGCTATAGAGCAGTGACACGACGTAGCATTATTGTATATAACTCTATGCTGGAGCCTTAATGGGTTAGCTGCAAGGGGCACTGCGGAAAGAAACAGAAGGACGTCATACTGAAGCCGATGCTGTTAAGAGTGAGTTTCTTAGACCTAAAACGCGCGATTTTTGTTGTTGGAGAAAACAACGTCCTTTTAAGTCTAAGAAATCCGCTCTTCCGTTGTTTTTCCCCCCATTTTTATGTAGTGCACCTTGTAGTTATACCCTCCAAAACCCATACTGGTGCCAATATGGCGGCAAATGTCACTGCCTACATGGTTTGCAGATGACATTCATTACTTATGACGGACCAGCCAACATGACCACAACTTCGATAAATAATTCAAGATCACGATGAAAACATCTACACAGGTTTTAAACGTTCGTGAGACGTTCAGCATTCCCATTTTGAAGGTTCCCATAAGGTTCTGCGTTCATGTTTGACTGAGTTCCCCACGTGGCGTCTACACTCTCCACCTCTCCTTAACAAATGAGTCCATAGGTCACTAGTACAAGAAAACGGACCTAGACCGAGCTATGGATTGATAACCACATTAAAAAACCATTAGATACGTTCCGAGTGTATGCCACGGGAGTTCGCACTACGTTCCTTCACCATCTTTTAAGAAGACGCAAAACGAGCACCAAACAAGTTAATGCACATCATGATTAAATTGTGAATGCGTTGTTTTAAAATTAAATTTCGTATTTTGGGGATTTGGGGGTTGTACAATTTGGGGATTTAAAAAGAAGGTAAAACATGTTCCAACTATTAAAACCAAATCACAAGAGCAAACCAACTGTGGCTGCCACCAAGTTTTACCGAAATAGCGATCTCCATTACATAATAAGGTACACTCCAACCGGATTAATGTACACTGGAAATTATGGGCTCGACTGGCAGTGCGCAATCAGAACTGTAGGCGCTGCACTTCTACTGGTTAGGGTAAACATCCTACAGCCTCGACCAATCAGAACTGCCGGAAACTCAGAACTCCCAGCAAATAAGAAAAATTAAGCTCCGGATGCGTATTAGATGTTTGCTTAAATAACAAAAGTAAAAATAATTTTTGCGGCAGTTGTGCTTTGCTTTTACGGGCGACTCGTGCTACGAATAACGTAACAACAACTCTTGCACCACTGCAGACGTTATTATAGTCAAATTTTCTTGAATAAATCAAAATTATCTTTCTTAAACAAAACAAATATTTCCCCTTCGAGTGACTGTTATTGCACAGTCTTGCTCTGGAATCCTGTCCACTGAGAGTGAACATTATTCAAAAGGCGTTTTTTAAAATTTATTTTAAGTGAGCGTTATTCCATGCTATTTCAATTAAATGTTATTCCATGCTATTTCAATTAAATGTTATTCCAGGCAATTTCAATTAAATGTTATCCACCCAAAACCAAAACTGGTAGAAAAACCCGCCAAGTTTCCAAAAACGATCGGCCTTTGAAAGTAGTGATATCATTCAACCAAGGAAAAGCCGCCAAGATCAATCCTATTAGCCAAGTTAATCGCACCGACTAGTAGTTCGAAAGTTAAATGAAAACTTGAAGATTGCTACTCTTTATCATCAACAATCAATCTTTTAACAATCGGATGATCTACTGTTGTTGTGTCTGGATAACTGGAATTTTGATATGAGATAATCACGATACGAGGTAATTAAATCAGTTTCATTAAAATAGCGTTTAAAAGGCCAAGGTCCTTGTCAATACTTAGTTATTTAGCTATAAAAGCTGAAAATCGCTTCATTGGTTCAATCTCTAGATGAAAGCAAAATTTCCCAGACAAGAAGAAGAAGAAGAACAACAGTATTGTAGTCACATTAAAATAGCGTTCAAAAGGCACTCGTCCTTGTTAATGTCTACATTTTAAGCTATAAAAATTGAAAATGGGTTTATTGATTCCATCTCTACGTGGAATAAAATTTCCCCAACAAGAACAACAAGATAATTGTAGTTACATTAAAATAACGTTCGAAAGGCCTCTGGATTTGTTCATCCCTATGTTTTAAGCTACAAACCTTGGAAACCGGTTCTTTTGACATCCAGATGAGGGTGAAAAGTCCCCATAGCAACAACAACAAGCAATGACCATGCTGTGGAGGCCAAACGGTACGATAGTTGTCATCAAATTTTACTGAAAGCAGCGTAATAGTTACGACAGACATAAAATAACTAATGTAGTTTTTCTGTGTCAACTCGGGGGGGGGGGGTCTACTGGGTTTCTACGTTTCACGTTTCCCTAACAAGAATAACAAGAGTCTTGCAATCACATTAAAATAGCTTTCAAAAAGCTGTGGTTCTTGTTAAAACATACGTTTTAAGTTATTGAAAATCGGTTCTTTGGTTCTCTCTATAGGTGAGAGAGAATTTCTCCAACAAGAAGAAGAAGAACAACAAGAATATTATAGCCACTTAAAAATAGGGCTCAAAAGGCCCTAGGCATTGGTAATACCTACATTTTTTAAGATATATAAATTGAAGATAGGTTTGATCTCTAGGCGACACCAAAATTAACCCTAAGACGACGAAGAAGAAAAAACAACAACAACAACAATATTGTAGTCACATTAAAATAGCATTCATAAGGCACTACACCTTGTCCGTGCCCACGTTTTAAGCTATGAAACTTGATAATCGGTTCATTGGCTCGATCTCCAGGTGAGGGCAAATGGTCCCAACAGCAAGAACAACACAAACAACAACAACAACAAATGGCCATGCTGTGGACGCCAAACGATTCGATTGCTCTCATTACAATTTTTATTGAATGGAAATAATTACGACACGAATACCCAAATACCGAATTACGTTGGTCTGTGTCCATTATGGGGTAAAATATAGGGTTTCAAAGTTTGACGTTTAACACGGAAGTTCAAGCTGAGGCCTGCGTAAGGTCCTTGGTTATAATTCATTGACTTAACGTTAGAATTCTGACTTTTTTAATCGTATTGCCAATTGGGTGATAGCTAGTATTACCATGTACGTCTTATTTCTCTATGCGAAGACTTAGGGGAGGGGAGATGTAACAGGGTGTTGCATGACATACAAGGGCCTGATGGAAAGCCATTACTTCCTAGCCACCCTTGCTAATGCGTGTTGGCTATCCTGGCTCAGAGCCAGAGCTGCAACCCAGCTGAAGGCGAAGAATCGGTTGCTAACCGGAAGAAGTAGCTAATTACTTGACCACCTAGCTTGCTTCCGTTACAATGGCTGTTCCCATCAAATTTCCTCTTTAAGACGTCTTTAAGTTCCTCGTTAATGGTGAGCTGCCGAAGGGTTTACAATTTTATTACCAATTTCTTCTTTACGTACGAGCAAATTACTTACATTCGTATTTCGAGCCTAACGATAGAGTCTATAGCATAATTAAAGTTGTCTACCTTTATATGAAAAGCCACAAAGGTGCTAATTACAAACAGACAACGAACGCTTATTTGAATACCCACACGCAGTGACTTACGAAAGTCGTATGAAACTCCTTAAATCTTCCAAATTCTTGCAGAGGTGAATCAACGTCAAATCGCAACAGGAACAGCCTCAAATTTGAAGGTAAGTAATATGCAAGGTTAAATCAAATGTAACTGTAAGCGGAGCTCACCTAATGGTCATCGTGGCTGAGTTGTGAGAGAGCTCAGCCTGGTTGCTGGAGGTTTGCGGATCTGGTCGCACTCCTGGAAAGGGGACCTTGGCAGCGGTAGCGTGAGAAGCTACCATGCTCCTTCAGCGGCTATGGGAACTATTCTGGCCAATTCTGGACAATCTTTCGGCCCCTACGATGATCGGAGGTTTCCCGGATCGAATCCCCGGGTTGGCACCTCCCTTTACCAGATATTTCTTCTTCTCTAAAAAAGTCTGGTAATGTTCAAAATTGAGCCGGGTCAGCCATACAAGCATTAAGTTGCTTCGGCAGATTTAAGGCTCAAAGAAATTTTAAAAAATACTCTAAATCACTTAACCTAATTTCACCTTGGTCGCAAAACAATTTTTCAGGTGGAGTATTTTTCACAGTTAAACGTCTTGCTTTCTATTCATCAAACGATGTCGAACTTTTCATATCGCTTATAAATATGCACTGAATCGGCCAATCTTATTTAAAATATAAATTAAATATACTCTTACAGCGTGAAAACAATGAAATTTATCACTTTCACGTTTAAAAGAGTGAAAATTTCGTTCTAATTGCATGGTCGTTGCAGAAATAAGTAAGTTCTAACGAATCCCGCAAACAACAGCAGTGTTAACAGTGGTGGCGCTGCTTTCATGAACGAGTAACTGGCAAAAGCTGTAATTTAACCGCTTGAAAATTTAAGCGGCGTGAAATTTGACATTCAGTTTACGTTTGACTCCAATTGGTGCCTTTTATGGTTTGACGTTTGGGGGTGTTTTAAATCCAAAGATTGTAAGCATTTGTAATGCTATTTTCGTGAACGCTGGGAACGCGCCATCTGTTATCACAATAATTGTCCTCTATAGACGAGTAATAACGCAAACTCGGGTAATTTATTGTTTCCGTTTCACAATTAAATCGAAGTGATACATTGCAATTGTAACTTATCGAAAATAAACAAAGCTCTTCTTAAGTGTGAATAATGAAAAAAGAATAAACAAAGTATTACAAACAAAAACGTCAAGTGTGGCGGGAAAAAAAGGGTTATATGATTGAAGTTTCACTTTACTTGTTAAAATGTACACGGATAAAAATTGATAATTTTTAATTGAAATAATCAAATGTGCAATTGAGAAAACTGCATCTGTTTAAGTGCTGTTGTGCTTTACGTTTTACATAAATGATTAGTAAAGCACAACAGCACTTAAACAGATGCATTTTTTTCAATTGTACATTTGATTATTTCAATTGAAATTATCAATTTTTATCCGTGTACATTTTAACAAGTAAAGTGAAACTTCAATCATATCACCCTTTTTTTTTACGGCACACTTGAGGTTTTTGTTTGTAATCCGTGTACCTTTTTTACAGTTATGGCGTCGCGCTACAAAGGTTTATGCATGCAGTCGATTGTTGCAGCCCATTTCGAAACAATTCTTTTCAGCTCTGAAATCTTGACTCTACGAAATAAATACGCCATTCTATCGTTTCTAGCTGCCAATTTCGATGCCGAAGGTCGAATTTAACAACGTTACTTAGTTTGGTTTAAAACTATATCCGTTTAGCTGAAACACGGATTCTTTCATTTTACCCTTTAGCAATCAACCTTGTAACAAAGATATGGCGTTTGTTGAGTGGCAAAGTTCCCTAATTATGAAAATATAAAACAATGGTTAAAACAATGTGACTTCGGAATGGCTCGACCAATTAAAAAAGTGGTCTCTGTGAGGATGAAGCCCAAGGAAATTTCTGGTTTAGACCATGCTTCAGATTTTAGGTAGTTGCAGTAGTTTTTTCTAAAACCGTGTCAGACAAGAATAACAACAAGAAGTGAACACTTTTCAAATTTACGTGTGGCTCCCTAATTTTACTCTTGCACGGAAATTGATAAAAATTGGCATAAATATGCCTTCCATAACTATCTACTATCTGACCAAGTTTGGTGGAAATATATTGAATAGGAACGGAGAAATTAATAGTTTTAGTTTTGCTGGAAAGAGGACTTCAATCATATAACACGGCTATCGCCATCGCTATCGCCGTGTATGATATCATGGTCTACTAAACTGTAAATGGGAGAGAAAATCCGTGCAGGGTCCCGCTCCTTAAATAAAAAAAATAAAATATAAAACAGAAAATAATCTAGATAAACCTAAACTAAACGAAACTAATTTAATCGTGCGCGGTTGTTTTACAATCAAATGAATGCTACGGCCACTTTATAGGAAATATAATTAATCAGCGACCATTAATTATACCAAAGTTTCGATTTTCTTCAAGCTATTCATGACGATCTACAGTTATATTTTCATAAGGAGCCCACAATCAATACTGACACTAAAGCAAAACCATAAAACGACCAAAAGGGGTGATATTATAAAAAAAAAACCATAAGCTTAAAGGGACCCATAAAGTTTTTCCATAGAAAGTAGTGATATCAGAGCCAAAATGGCTCAAGTTATGCATTCAAACCCTGATCACTCAATCTTAAATGACACCTTGGTGTTGTTAGTTAAGCTTGAGTGATCACGGTTCGAACAGCAAACTTGGAAGCAGCCATTTTGGCTCTGATATCACTACTTTCTATGGCAAAAACTTGATGGGTCCCTTTACGCTTGTGGGGTTTTGTATGATATCACCCCTTTTGGTCGTTTTATGGTTTTGCTTTAGTGTAAGTATTGATTGTGAGCTCCTTATGAAAATATAATTGTAAATCGTTTCTTGAACAGCCTGAAGAAAATCATAACTTTGGTATCTTCACCATCTGGTTTCTGTTAAATTTCCAAAGCTAGTTCAAAGGGTTTCAAAGGGTTTAACGAGCGTTAACCACTCCTGGTCATCTGCCCGAAGCCCTAAGGCCCTATGCCAAAGCTAGTGGCCGCTATGCAACAAGGCTGGCATTAAACAATGGCTTTCCTACAATGAAATGTGACAATTGAACTTGGCGGGAGGACACCTTGCGTAGTCCTTGTTTGATTATTGTACAGTAACTACGAGCCACTACATCGAAAAAAAATCTGTAAAACGGCTTTTCTTTTTTTTACAGATTCAAATTCAATAGTTCAAAAACCTGTTTTCTTGCATTGGAAAACAATGGTCTCAACAAAGGTTCTGTGTCTTTTCGCTGTGTTGGTCTTCATGAATCTTTATGGGTCTTCAGGTGAGTAAATACAACTTTATGCGAAATATGGATGACTTCTTTTATTGGTGTTTTCTCAGAACTAAGCAAATGACCACCGAGCTCTTACCAAAAAATAGGGAAGCTGCTATTTAACTTCACACGGCCATAAGACCGTGCAGAACATAACACTGAAGTCGACTTTTAAAAGGGTAGCTGCCTTTCGTTTTTAAAGAACGACATTTCCTCCGTGAAAATAATATACTTGGTTTCGAAAAAACAAACCACCCCCCCCCCCCCCCAAAATAATTAAGTCCAGGAAAAGCAAATTTTGGAAAAATCTAGGAGAGTTTTAAACTAATGGAGGGGCTAGCTATTGTTCTGTTGGAAGTTTGATGCACCAGAAATTTGAGTTTTGGAACAAGTTGATTGGGTCTGTGGGGAAAAATAATTGGTCACATGATCCAAATTACGCTCATTTGGCCGCCATATTAAAAAATGGTGGCTGAAAACAGCCTTTTACCTGAAATTCATATCTCATAAACTATAGGGCAGTAACACGACGTAGTATTATTGTGTATAACTCTATGGTGGAGCCAGTAACTGGGTTAGCTGCAAGGAGCACTGGAGGGAGAAAGGAAAATCGTCTTATTGAATCCAATGCTGTAAGACTGGATTTCTTAAGCCTATGACGCGCGATTTTTGTTGTTGGAGAAAACAACGTTCTTTTAAGCCTAAGAAATCCGCTCTCAAAGCACGGTCTTGACTAGAAATGCCGTTGTTTTCCGTTACATTTTAATCTAGTGCACCTTGTAGCTATTACCTCCAAATGGTGTTTCGTAGCCAATATGACGTCACATGACGCTGCTCTATTGGTTCTAGAAAAAAAAGTTTCCTACAAAGGTTGGTCATAAATAATAGTACAACGGATTTGATCCCATCCATTTTTATCACCGCAGGCACCGGTTTGGCCAAATATTCTGTGATCCGTCGTGACCGTGGTAGCCGGGGTGGTGGTCTTTTAATTTTTCGCCGCAGTTACATCCCTGTTTTCATTTTGGATATTGTGTAGTACACGGAGGGGCTGTTAATCTCCATACCGAACCATAATATCTCTCGCATTTTAGGTTACTTACCCAATAGAGCAGCGTCATGTGACGTCATTTTGGCTACGAGATACAGTTTGGCGGGCATAGCTACAAGGTGCACTAGATTAAAATGTAACGGAAAACAACGGCACTTCTAGTCAAGACAGTGCTTTGAGAGCGGATTTCTTAGGCTTAAAAGAACGTTGTTTTCTCCAACAACAAAAATCATGGGTTATAGGCTTAAGAAATTCAGTCTAATAGTATTGGCTTCAGTAAGACGACTTTCCTTTTTCCCACCAGTGCACCTTGCAGCTAACCCAGTAACAAGCTACACCATAGAGTTATACGCAATAATACTACGTCGTGTCACTGCCCTATAGATATGATGATGGTGAAACCTCCTCAATGTGTGATTTTGTTGTCCGATCGCAAAACCCCTTGAATTCCTGTATCTTACTTGGCGACTTCAATC
This sequence comes from Lithobius niger, assembly GCA_023313725.1. NCBI lineage: Eukaryota > Metazoa > Arthropoda > Chilopoda > Lithobiomorpha > Lithobiidae > Lithobius > Lithobius niger. The sequence continues at coordinate 10,592 of JAHWFP010020621.1, read as the reverse complement.
TTGGTACTGTGAACTGGGCCCACAACAGTGCGGGCGGCCGTCATCATAGACTTTTTCCGGATCTTGTTGCCCCCTCGGGATGTGTCAGCTAGTTGACAAGCCCACTAGGGGCGACAGCATCCTTGACTTCGTCTTCTGCGATGAATACCGGTTCATTTTTTGGCTACAGGTTGGCAATCACTTTGGTAATAAGAAATGATCACTGTAGGATCGCTTTTTTTTTAAACCGATCTTGCACAGCAAATAGCATTTTCACACATCCTTTGAGCGTCAAGGCTCCAGGCAGGCTGGACATTGAAAAACATCCACTTTCACTTTCATTTGTAGACTGGGATGCATTAATTTTTAACCCACATACTGATGTAAATCAGGCCTGGACCTTTCTCCAGCATATTCTTTCAAGCCACATTGAGCTCTCTCTGGTTAATACTAAATCAAGTAGTGATAACGAACGTTTTAATTCTTCTAAGCATATTTTGAAGCTTCGCATGCGAAAGCTCATGCTCTGGAGGCGCTTTAAATCGTGTCCCACCCCGGAAAATAGGGTATAGCATATGATAACCTTCGTAAACTTTATTCCATTAGTGTTGAAACTTGGCACGGATCACGCGAGAGGCTGCTATTCGATAAGGAAACCAGGCAGCTCTTTTAGGCTTATCGTTCGAAAACATCTACCACGCGCTCAATTTCACCACTTAAAACTGGAAATCTAAATCTGACAGACAACTTTGCGAAAGCTGAACATATTTGCCGCGAATGCTATTACCGATGATGGCGTAGAGACTCCTGTCCTGGCTTCCATTGTTTCAGCTCCAGAAATATGCTCTATCGTCATGTTCCCCGAATCACGGGTTTTGTCTTGTATTAAAAAATCTTAAACTAAGCTAATCTGATGGTCTCTCAGCTTTCCTCTTTAAACGAATTGCACGAAAAATATGCTACCCACTCTCCCAGATGTTTTACAGTTCTTTCCAGCAGGGACGTGCTCCCCGAATCCGGAGCACTAAATTTGTTACCCGTGCCTTCCAACGTGGCTCAGCTTCTGACCCCACAAATGATCGCTCTATCGCCGTCACTTGTGTTGCATGCAACCTCATGGAATCAATTATTCGTGATATAATGCTGGCCCATCTTGGAAAATACTGCATTATTCAGCAGGACCGATTCGGTTTCCTTCCATCGAGATCAGCAACGCACCAATTGCTTTCTGTCGTTGACAGCCGCTGGACCTTTGCATCTGACTTGGGAATTACCTCAAATTTCAAAAAGGCTTTGACTTCAAAAAGGCTTTTGAATCGGTCATACACCACAAACGTTTCTTGAAGGCTGCCAATTGTGGCTTCGAGGGTGACCTACTGATTTGGATAACTGCATTTCTTCACAGTAGATCTCAGCGGGTTAAAATTGAGAACACTCTTTCCTCCAGTGTTCCTCTACCATGCGGTGTTCCCCAGGGTTCGGTGCTTGGCCCGCTGCTTTTTGTCATTTACCTCAACGATCTTAAATTCACAAATGACCAAACCTATGGATTTAAAATTGCCGATGACATTAAGAGCGCATTTATAATATTGATTTCGATGCGTACGCGTGACGCTCGGCGCGTGAAACTAGAGTTTTTCCCGTGCTCAACGCTTAGGCGCGACCATTTACAAGTGTAGAGCAGGTGGGCCAACGTGCGCGTTTTGCTATTTTCAAGCGTCACGCGAATATCTACTGGACTTAGATCGGTGAACGCCAAGCGACCCTCGCACGCTTAGTTGTTGCATGCTGGGATAAAAAAAATGGCGGCATCAACGGATTCCATCGGCGCGGCGCCACAAGAAAGGAAATCGTGGTGTGCTAAATAGTTGAATGCTCAAAATAAACGGCCAGATATCTTATTACAGTGACCTTGACCCGTATGGCATCGAATCTTGGTGCTATAGAAGGGGAAGTTGTGAAACAGCATAGTTGGAACGGAGTAGCGGCCAGCATTATCAAGCTCACGCGCCTGCTCACGCGTTTGATTTGTAAATGAAAGAGCGTTTGCTTTAGCGTGACGATACCACGAGCGGACCAGTACCGATTGTCCGCGCGCACTGCCTTGCTCATGAACTGGTGCACGCGTCGAGCGTCCAGCGCCACGCTCACGTACAAGCTTTTATATCGTAAACGCAGCATAAGACTGGTGCCGAAAACATTTCTTCCCAGACCTCCCCATAGCTCGATGCTGAAATTCGGGGAGTGCCTGCATGGGCACTAACCTGGCAATTGCCAGTTTCTATCCCTAAACGCTTTGTCTTTCATGTAGGCTCCCAAAATAGTCCCCCCCCCCCTTATTTTCTTTAGCAGTCTGCTCTTCCTGCAGTCCGTGAGGTAAAGGACTTCGGGGTTTGGTTCACCTTCGTCCTTAAGTCATCACGTGTGTGTTTTAGACACCTGGCAATTGTAAATAAATGTTTTACTTCTGGCAACAATTTCATTAAGATTTGGGCCTTCAAGGTGTTTGTGAGACCACTCCTTGAATATGCTATTTCATTATGCCGACCCCCCCCCCCCCCATCTTTTGGGCGACAATGACAAAATTGAATCTATGCATCGTAAGTTTACAAAATGACTACGTAATTTAGACTACCGTACTCGTCTTCCCAGGACAGGATTTGAGCTATTAGAGTTGAGAAGAATCCGTTTTGACCTTTAAAATCTTGCGGGGTTTGATTGCTGTAAAACCTACCTTTTTTTGACGTTGCACCATTGATAAAACCCGAGGCCACAGTTGGAAACTGGCAGCCCAATCTTCGCACACTAATTGCCATCAAAATTTTTTTCTCTGTGCTTGTTGTCCAAATTTGGAATTCCCTTGGGGATGCCACAGTGGACCAGAGCCCACTGTATGTGGTTTTCGTCGAATGCTGGAAAATTAAAACCTATAACTTTTTCTGCGGAACTTTGAAATTTGAACGTGTCATACCTATCACCTTTAGCGTCTGGCCGGAAGTGACTGAAATATTAGTCGATTTATCATGATTTCGATTAGAAGACGTGCCAGCAAATTATAGGCGTTGTTATTGAAGAGTTTTGGGTTAAATAGTTTGCATATGAAGGGTTGTAGGTCCTTGACTAAAGCTTTTTGGCAATTATGTTTCTGTATGGAAAAAAAGTGGAACCGGAACTGGCCCAGCTTATTTCAGGTTTTGACAACATGCACAGAAAACGGAATTCTATCTGTTGTTGGGCTATTGGCAAACACTGGAAAAAAATGGCGGATACTTTACTGTTCGTCGGCAAGGCTGTCCCAGTATTCTATGCGAATTTGCAATTCGGGTAGTTTTGTGGCTCCTGCTCATCAGGTAGGCTAATTATTGTGTAAACGATTATTTAGTGTAACCGTTTTTGTAGTATCAATTCGACAAACGTGTGAGGCAACGGAATAGTGCATACTAGGTGCGTAGCTAACGGATTTAGAAGGCAGGGGCAGCGCTACACAATAAAGGCAGAGGTATAAATTCATTCCACGATCACTTTCGATAGTAAAATCAGCAATAGCGGGAACAAGTTTACTTTACGCGGATTATGGGAAGAATAAGGGCTCTTCACCGATTGATCTCTCGTTGGGCTAGAATGACGTAAAATGATCAACTGAACAACATTTTCCCATAAAATTTTTGGGGCAAAGGCTTCGTTTGGTCGTCAGAAATTATTGAAAGCCGCACTCTTTGCGTTGACGGTTGAGAGGCCGTTTTCTTCCCATGTTCCCAGCTGATATTTTTTTCCCGTAAATAGCTCAGATAGGTGGGTTGTTAATGTCAGTTTCGTGTGGTTTTGTTGTTATTGTCGGTTAGGTTAGGTTAGGAACCGGCTTCGGCATTTCACTTGAGGTAATGAACTGGATGGGGTTTGGCGTTTCACTTGCCGGACTTTCGCCCAGTTTCATGCTTTCCGGCGCGGCACAGTGCTAACTTTGGACCTTCACCACGGCCAAATGGTGCGTTTGCCCTAAAAATGGAAGAGGAAAACATTACTCAGCAAGTAATTCTTAGTCCATTAAAAAATAATCTGACGAGAGACCGTTTTCTTCCTATGTTTTCTTTTCATACATGGCCCGAAATTCGAAAAAAAAGAGAAAAAAACCTACCTTTCATTTTCACGGAAGGCACTACAAATTGATCCCAAATTGCGGAAACTCGTTAAATCATCATTATCATAACCTAACCAGTTAACTACCTCAGTATGAAATGCCATACCCCAAACTTACCTAACCTAACCTAACTGACATTAACAACAAAACCACACAAAACCACACGAAACTGACAATAACAACCCGCCTATCGGAACTGTGTGCCCTGCCGGCCCTGCGAGCGAACGCAAACACCGTATAGATGTACGGATTGTGGCGCTACAAATCTACTGTTTTAAGTCGTTTTAACACATTTCCGCGCTCTAAAACCAACTGTCTCTGTATTTAGGAAGGTGTTGAAGCCATTTGGAATCAATATCGTAAAGATATCGAGTATGTGCCTAATGTAAACTTAAGCCCAATAGAAAGCTTTGTCTTTCGTCTATGAAATTAATAATGTTGCGATTTTTTTTGCATAAGCAGATTATGTATTTCTTTATGAAATTCTTGTTTTCTTAAGCATTGCTTGTCTAATTATTATTTGTTGTTTTCAATGATAGACTTTCGTTTATATTTTCAGAGACAGTAAAGGCTAGATGTAATCCGAGCAAAGAAACTTGTTGGCATGATAGGAACTGCTTCGACTTTTGCTGGAAAGAATTAAAGAAAAGTTCAGGATATTGCGAGTGGAATAAGAAATGCATGTGTTGCGATTGGTGAATGAAATAACTTTCTAAACAAAAGTGTTGCGAGTAGCCAAAGCTATAACATACAAAACATATCAAAATTATACCAAAAGGGATGCATAGGTTTAGGATGCTAAAATTTAATTAAATGGTTCTCAGGAGTTGTACTACACGGTGTTTTTTATTTTAATTTTTATTTGTGATTTTCCAGATACGAGAGTGGCTTTTTTTTCATCAAACACGAAAGACTCCAGTAGCTTACATTTTCGTGTATGGTATATATCAATGTTTGTATGTTGGGTTTAACCCCACCATGTTCAGACGCAAATGTTGGAGAGTGGATAACAGTGTTTGTTTAGATCCTAGTTTTCAGTTGTGGCACGCCTACGAATCGTTTTGAGGCGTCTTGTGAATGGAGCTTGGACTGGTATGGTCATTGGATGCAGGAAGTGCTTGGCGAAGAGTCTTGATGCATGATCGAAAATTTATTTTTTGACTTTGGCTTAAAAAATGCATCGTCTGCTAAGTGCAAAATCCATGCCCCAAAAACCAAAGCGCAATGCTCCGGAGAACCACTTAATTAAATTTTAATGGCTTTACAAGAGTTTGGGAATTGAGGCATTGTTATTTAAGCCAATCGCACCTACAGGGAATCTGGGATTTCTGATCACTTTTTCCTCTAAGTGAAAAGTACTTTGCACACTAGCCTAGTATGGCTTTCCTAGATACCTACCTAAATATTGTTTAGTAAATAGTTACTATTGTGAATTATGGGCCTAATTATTCAAGTGTACGCCTGATCACACAAATGTTTGTCTAAATGCATGTGGTGCACAGAACAATGCCAACATACTTCTGCTGTAAGGAAAAACGGTCCAGATATAATTTCTATCCATTACCTAAATTTTCATTCTATTTTGCGTCATGGAAAATGTATTTATTTTCTGTCAAAACCATGCTGTAACTTTACTCGTTCTACATAAAATAAAGGGAGAACCAGATCAGTTGTGCCGCCTATCATTTTGAAATTTTCTTGTTCTCAGACTGTTAAGCCATACTGCACGTGAATTTCAGTTCTGAAGATCACAATTGCTATGTAGAGTATGAAACGCAATAATGCATTAGTTTTATTTTCTATATTATCAAATTGATCTTACACAGCAAACTCTGAATATATAAAGGAAGTGAACACCAAAGTGAACACTGCATATACAAACGAAGAAAACGAACGAATTGCAAACCAGCCATAACGATCGCACCTAGACAGATCAGCATCATTTAGCAAAATTGGCGTAGGAAGCACCACGTTGTTTCAAAACTTGTGAAATTGGCAGCTATAATGTTTTTTTT
>JAHWFP010020620.1:39080-51430 GCA_023313725.1 Lithobius niger | reverse complement strand
TCCAATGCAACACGCGTTGTTTGCAATTGGCTCGGTCTAGTTTGTCGACCGTGTGACTGATGACACCCTAGTACATTAATTCTGCAATTTCAGTATAGGATTAGTAACATACTCACTGCACCCCCCCCTCCCTTCCAATCTGTTTAGTTATTTTGGCATGAGAATGCCAAGAGCGCTGGCTAATAGACGCACTGCCCAGCACACGGGCATTCCCCATCTGCTGCCCCTCCCCCCCTCCCAGTCATAGCTTTGACTGATAATACTATTTTAGTACCGTGTGAAAAAAAATGCTTTCCTTCTGTATGCCATCATTTAAGACTTACCACTGAGAAGACCACGCGGGGTAAATTGTTAGTCTTATAGTTTTATAGTTTATTCTTTTCTCGATAACAGTTCAATGTGGGTCTTCAGGAGCAGATTTCTCTTCAGTATGCGTTAAAAAAAAACCAAAAAACAAGAGTTTAGAACAACTAATACGGATGCAAACCTATTTTACGTTGCCTTTTGGACTTACATGTCAGACTGCCTGAGCGGGAAATCTGACCCACGACCTTTGAAATCAAAGGCCAAGGCCCTACTGCTCAGCCATACTGACACGGCGGATTTCGAGCCCATTGGCTTTTCTTCCCCTTTGAGTTTAGGACAAAAATTCTAAAATGAAAAGTTTTAGTAGTTATGTTATAAACTAACGTAATACTTTTTTTCCTCACAAAAGAAAAAGAGGAAAAAAGAAAAGTATTAACATATTTCGAAATTTATTGGCACGCGTTAATAGTTTGATAGTTGTGCAACTTATGATAGTCTGGACATTTTAATGTGTTACATAGTAATGTGAATTTTGATAACAGGAAGGGGAAGTGAGTTTGGTGTTTGTCACTACAACTCCACGTGTGTGGCAGTGACGGCGTCAGGACTGAATTGTTTGGGGGGCCGGCAGAGGGCACATATGTAAACAAAGTGGGCCAGGGGCTTTTTTTATTCAAAGACTGGGCACTTTTATTCTGTTCAATTCAACTTAAACGTAACGTAAGCTTCAATGCAGTCCACAATTTTTTTGGGAACAGGGGGGGTCATGGCCACCCTGGCCCACCCCTATCGCCGTCACTTGTGTGTGGGTTGCCCTTATAATTTGCCTTATGGCGTTTAAGTTTAAACTGAATGTGTAAAGCAACATTATATATTCAGCCAGCGTGAAGATTTATCATTTTGGTAAGAAATAAATTGCTTTATTCAATACACAAATAAAAGCTCTTTTGCAGGGATTCAGGATACTGCACTGAGGGACGTCAGCGTGGAAACACAGATTTGCCCTCCTGGCGGCACGCGCTTTCACCCAACGCCACGGCTCCACTAGCAGTCACGTGCTCGTGCGTTCATTCTCTCTCTCTCTCCCTCCATCAGTGCTCGGGACGCGCAGCTCCTAATCAGAAAATCAGTTTAAGAGTCGGAGCCGACGGGAGATGAGGGAATAAGACTCGCTCGGTCGGGGAGAACGGATCGTGCTGTTTGTGTGCTACGTGTGTGTGTGTGCAACTCTGAGCTGAGCTGGATTTCCGACAAAAAAAAAAGGGAAAAAAAAGACAGCGTCAATAAATGGAGCGCAACGACGTGAAACCGGGCGCGGATGCATCAAATCTCACCTTCACTGACAAGCCCGGCATGTTTTTACGGCGCCGCGTGCTAATATTGTGCGCCGTCCTCTACGCCGCGTCGCTTATCGTTGCCGTCCTCATCACGTATTATGCGGTGACGGGGAAACACGACGGCGGCCGGCATCACGGTGATGACGACGGCGGCGCCGGGTTCACGACGGGCAGCTCGATCGCGACCACGACGGAGAAGCCGCCGAAAGTGAACGTTCGTCTTCCGCGTGACCTGCGGCCGCTGCACTACAACGTCCGCCTGCAGCCTTATTTGGAACTCAACAATTTTACTTTCGACGGTAAAGTTACGGTCGTGATGCAGGCTGTCACGGAGACCAAGGTGATAACGCTGCACGCCCTTAACCTGACCGTGACGGAGGGCACTGTCGAGTTGCGGGGGCCCAAGGGGGAAGTGATGAAAGTGACGGGCCCGCGGTTCGACGAGGTGCGACAGTTCATTCTGTTTGACACGACGGAAGCGCTGAAACCCGGCAACAATTACAGCCTCTCCATGGAGTATGTCGGGCTGTTGGGAGACAACTTGGCGGGATTCTATCGCAGCTCGTACGGTGACAACAGGTAAGCTTGCAAAACTTTGTTACTTGTGTCATTGAGCACGTTGTGATGTTTTAGCTCGTCACGATCTGAAGTGTGGGCAGCGCTCAGCTCAACCCGAAGAAGCTGATTTGATTAATGAACGAAGAATCCAAGCATTGCGTGAACTTAGCTGATTAAGAAAGAATTTTTCCTAATACAAGTTAATAACCAGTAAGTCCCTACCGGTTAGGGCAATAAGCTCTTTATGGACATGGGAACAAAAGCTACTACACAATCAGGGACGCAACTAGGTGGGGGGGGGGGGGGCGGCACAAACCTGTGGCCTCATTTCCGGCGGCTCTCCAAACAGTATGGCCAATCATAATAAGATAAACCACGGAAACACGAAATGAAGATTGGTTAAAAAAAATAATGGTGATTGGTTAAAAAAAAAACAATGTTGAAGGAGACCCCATTTTTATGGTTTTTCCTGGGCCCCAAAATACGTAGTTAGGGCATACTCATTTCCCTTACATAGTCGCTGGCAAAAACGAATCGCAAATCAATGCAAATAACATAATTATGTGGTATTTCCCCCAAAATAAAACTTTTCGAGGATTTCCGTCAAGGTTTTTCACCGTTTGAAGTTCTACGCCAGTTCGTGCGTCGTGAAATACTTGAAAATTGGGAAGTATAAGTAATTCTCAAGTATTTCATTTAAACCTTTGAACTCAGTCGGTTTAACTAGGTGAAAGAACTTGGTAATGATATCGCGACTTCAATGTAAGGGGAAGGGAAAAAAGGGAAGTAGCCGAATTAACGTCCTTTTCAACGGTAAGGTTCTGTCGGGACGGAAAGGAAGAATTCAGCTAGGGAATACCTAGGGTCTTTTACGTGCCGCAATCGACATGTACGTGAGTACATTTGCTTCTCTTCCGGAATGCACAGGGTTGGGTTGTGGGCACGATTGAATCCGAGACCTTTGGCATAGACAGACCGAGACAGACGTGCTAACCATGTGAGCCATCCAACTTGACCCCAACAGGGAAAAGAAAGATTGGCAGGAATCTTTTAACAAGTTTCGTTACCTATTCACGAATTCAACTATGACCCATTCCATCGTGCTGGGCAGCCGATTTGAGGTCTGGGATCCTCAAAAGTCAAAACTATTAATGATCCTTTTGTTTGAACTGTCAGCAGGGGTGATCATCCCCCACAAAGGCAGAAGGTTTTCCTTCCCTGCTTGTGATATTTTTTTTTTACTTTCCCTTATCTTCCCAGCAACTCACCGTCCATCCCCACACGTCGGTCCACTTTATTTTTAATACCGTATACGATTATTTTTCTTGCTTTGGTAATGTTTGGCTTCATACAATTTCTTTTTCTTAAATGCAGCAATTTTTTTTTAAGATTTTTGTGCGCCTTCGGCTCGTTTTTGGGTGGGCGCTTGCCCCTGCCGCCCCCCCCCCCCCACGCCACTTCAGGATGGTTAACAATTTTCATTTGATTAATTTAAAAACACCTTGGCTAAAGCCTAACAGTGGGCGGCTTGGCCTGCACGAGGAAAAGTAAAATAAAACAAAAATAAAGTCATTTAAAAAAATGGATGCCTCTCCGTTACGAGCAAACGTCAAGTTACGAACATCAGCGAAAATGAACAACACCTATAATTTGACATTTTTATAATGCTCGTCAGTTTGCTTGATAAATGCGCTATGTCAGATAAAATGAGATACGATAATCGACGAACATTTTTATTGCGATATTATCGAATTATCGATTATCATGCCACCCCTAGTGTAGGGGCCTTGGGGGTTTGTCTTCCCGAAAAAGACGGCAATGAAATGCCTCTCCCCGTGTTCCCGTTTGAGAACCCTTGATTGTCAGCCCTTAAAGGAAACACGCACAGTTTCATAAATAAACAAATGTCAGTTGTAGCAGTCAGGTGTTGCAACAATTGCTTTATTTATCTTCGGTATTGTATTAAAGCAACATCCGGCCTGCCTTATAACAGCCACGCGCAGTCATTGTGTCCGTACGCTGCCGTCGCGAAATCCGGCGTAGTAATACTACAACGTCACGTCCGCCCACGTCTTCTCGTGATCACGTCTTTGGCTTATAGTAGACGAATTGCGGGTCACGTGACAGCATTGACGCAAAAACTGTGTCGTCACAACCGGAAACAATGAAATGTCATGGTTATTGTAGGCGCGCAAAGGATCATATACGTGCGGGACGCAGTAAATAAAATTACCAATATCCAACAGAAAATCTCGTAGATGCCACATTTTAAAACGAATTTTTAGCTAGGGATTGACTAACGGTAAGTAAATAAAACTTTGATGCCGTATTGATGTTGAGGGTCGAGAAAACTGGGCTGATCAGTGGACCAGCGCAAAGGATACAACATGGCTGCCCACAGAGCATAAGAACAGTGGTGACCTTGTATTTTATTCTGTTTTGTGTATTTTATTGTGACCAAGGAAATCATGCATTTGTAACCGTTTTCCGAAAATTAAATTTGTGTCTCGTATGCAAGCATTCTGTTTTTTTTGTCATTCGGGCCACAACTGGGCTTTGTAAGAGATTGTGTATTTCCTCAGTAATAATTCCAAGATTCCAAGGGTTGTTTTCCGAGGCACAGAAATTGCGTGCGTAGACCTCTTGTCCGATGTTTCTGGTTTATTCAAAAGAGATATGCGTCGTTTTAGCTGCATTTCGTGAACAGAAGAAATCACGTCAGGGAATAATAAGCTGGCGTACATGTACGCAATTCTGGAATAATTTTGCCGGTGTGATTTTGGTGGTACAGTGGGTATGGACCGAACCGAAATTAGAAAATGTAAGGTAGCTTGTTCTAGTGTATGTCCGGCAGAGCATCCAGATTTGAAAGAACATTTCAGTGACTTTATCACGTTTTTGGTGGCACCATTGCTTCGGGGATAGCACACCTGTTTTGGATATGGTGAATACTACACGTTTTTAGGTACTTCTCAAATTCGGCAGAAATGAAATTTGGTCCGTTGTCTAACACTAAAATTGTGCAATGTCCAAACATTTCGGACAATTCTCGAAATTTTTCACTTATTCGTGAGATGGTCGTTGAAACAAACGAATACCTTGGAAATGCATCCAAAATACAAACCAGCATTTTGCTGTCATTTCAACCCGCAAAATCAACGTGTAGTCTGTCCCACACTGTACTAGGGCGGAGGGCGGTCCCATACATGTTTTCGGCTAGGTTTACCAGCTTCCCTGTTACAGTGACAAGCGTCACAACTTTTAACCACTGTTTCCAAATCACTATCAATATTCGGCCACAAAACCATAACTTTGCAAGAGCTTTAATTCTTACTATCCAACAATGTCCTAAATGTAATTCGTCTAACACCTGTTGGTGCAAGGTTTTAGGTACTGTAATTCGGCGTACCCAGAATAGTAAACTTCGTTCTAACAAAAGTTCGTTACGACGAAAAAATATGGTCACGAATCGTCATCTTCTACTATGAGCGAGCTATTACGGTAAGCTTGTCAAGTTGGGCTTTTAAAATGGGCACGGACTCCACCTGCCTTCGGACATTCTTTGGTCCAAAGCCTGTGTTTTTTTTTTTATTTTATTTTTTATTTTTATTAAGAAGCCTGTATAGAAGTGCCAGTATTGAAGCCGGATGCGGCACAAACTTGAATACTGGTGTAAGAGCCCTAAAAAGGGCTTTAATTCAGAATAATTGGTATGATGCTTTCCTGATAATATCCAAGACCTTACGATCCAAGATCCAAGGTCTTTCATGAAGTAGTTCAAACAGTCGAATATTTTCTGTTTAAAAGTCTTTTGTAGTAGACCACGTATGTAACGAAAAATAATTTTCGCTATACTAAGAAAAATGAGTTAAAAGCGTGTTACGCGACCCTTGTTAGGTTTTTAGGTAGCCAGTAACGGATTTTGTATTTTTACAATCATCGATGTTCATAATCCATTGTGATCCCGAGTGCTGAAGCTGGTACCGTTATGCTGCTCGGTTTGCTGGCAAATAACTTTAAAAAAAAACATTTTTTGCTTTAAGACCATTTCTTCTCATTGACTTAAAGTTGGATAATAAAGAGACTGGCCAAACTGCCTAAAGAAAACGTTACAAACAGATGAAACTAACAGTGGAACATCAGCCTAGATTGGTTCGGCTGCCGTAACACTTGTAGCCAGTGACTGCACTAGGGCTGGAACATGATACCGCCCCCCCCCCCCAACATTTTCACCCCCTCCCCCCGCTGGTACCCCCTGCCCCTACATTCCGGTAACCGCCAGAAAACAAAATAATAAAAAAAAACTTGCAGGCTAAACTTGAAATAAAATGAATAAACTAAGCTTTTATTGTTTTATTTAATTTATTAATTTTTGTAGCAACTTTGCACTATATGTGTAGCCTAATTTATTTTGTGCGTTATAGGGCATAATAGAAAAATAATCTAGATAAACCTAAACTAAACGAAACTAACTTAATCGTGCTCAGTTGTTTTACAATCAAATGAATACAACGGCCACTTTATTGGAAATATAATCAATCAACGACCATTAATTATACCAAAGTTAGGATTTTCTTCAGACTGTTCAAGAAACGATATACAATTATATTGTCATAAGGAGCTCACAACCAATACTTACACTAAAGCAAAACCATAAAACGACCAAAGGGGGTGATATCATACAAAAAACCCATAAGGGTAAAGGGACCCATCAAGTTTGATAGAAAGTAGTGATATCAGCGCCGAAATGGCTGCCACCAAGTTTTCCGTCCCAACCCTGATCACTCAATCTTAACTGACACCTCGGTGTTGTCAGTTAAGCTTCAGTGATCACGGTTCGGACCACAGAATTGGTGGCAGCCATTTTGGCTCTGATATCACTACTTTTTATGGCAAATACTTGATGGGTCCCTTTACCGTTATGTGGTTTTTGTATGATTGAAGCTTACGTTACGTTCAGGTTAAATTAAAAGCAATAAAAGTGCCGAATGCGGCTGCCTTGCAAAAAAAAGTCTTTGGCCCAATCTGTTTCCAGATGTAACCTCTGTTGCCCCCCCCCCCCCCCCACAATACACTCCTAACTCGTCGCTGGTTGTAACCGAATGTAACCTATTGCCAACGGAGCCAAATATTCACTAAATTTGCATATCGGTATAGGAAGTATTCAGTTTCGGTGCTTCTACTTCATCCTTCACCAACTTATCGTGTTTTAAAAGTCGACGAGTTGTGCGTGTGTATGCAGGGTTACTTTTAGTTTGAAGTTGGTCAGAGTGGTATACATGATGGGGTTCGCAGTTACACGACCATAATTGCATATTTTTACAAATACAAAGAAGCTTACAATTACTGGTCGAGAACGAGATGCTGTCATACATTGGTTTCATACCGGCTGTGTCAGGGCAGAAACCTAGACGAGTTCTTCCCAGTGCTCTGCAGGGCAGTACTTTCCGGCTCCACTTATGATTTCTGCCCAGTGCTCTACCGCAAATTTCGCTCCCTCCCTCACCCTAAAATATCTATGGTAGGAATTTCATTTTTGATGTGGATTTGCTGCACCAAGGCTCCCATGTTAAAAATTTCAACCTAATTGCAAACGTCGTGTTTATATACCGACAGACACACTCGCACACAAATGGATTAACATTACACAAAATCCGAATTTAGCTTAGGATACATTTACTCGAGTATCGTCCTCTGCAAAAGTCACGATGTAAGCTTGGGAAATAGAACCAGATGCGTTCAACAATTGTGTGCAAGGTTTTTAACCTTCATTATATTTATTGTACAAATTAACGTTTTAATAGGCAAGTGGTTGCAAAATGTGCTTTTGGTTAACTTAAAACGGTGGTTGATTACTATACTTTGTTTCATTATGTTTACAGGAAACTGGTTGTATGACGCCTCGTTTCCTTCCACTATACCGAGTGCAAAAAACACTTAAAAATGTCCCACTCGTGACTCTACCACTAACTGTGTAAAGTCTACTCAAGTGTGATAATAATCCAGACGTTTTTGCATTCATAGTGCAAGTAAACGTGGCGTCGTACAGTCAGTTTGCTGCAAACATAATGTGAAACAAACAATAGTATGGTAAATTCGTGAAAAAGCGTGTTGAAACAAAAGCTTTATTCTATAGTTAAAAAAATAAAGTTGGGAAAACTGTACAGGTGGTTGTCTCTGAAAAAGTGTTATCCCGTTGCTTTTTAAAACCGTTTGTTTTGGAGTTTGATAAAAAGATCATCAGCAGCTGTTGATGATGAAGTTCATATCATCAACAAATGCAAGCTTGATTGGCCCAAAGCATTTACATCATTTGGAGCATTTTAACTGATAAGTTTTCTTGCATATAATGCACCTGGCAAAGCAGTGCACGCTGTAGTCTACTAGAAATAGCACAAATTTGACTCTACCATTTTAGAGTAGTCTACACTGTCTAAATTTGCCACAATGCATTTTACTTAGAGGGCTTTACCGATCCACGGACAGTCGCATTTTGGCTGCAATTTTCTGCACTTAGGTCGTTACTTTTTAAAAGTGAAAACTGTGAAAAAAAATGTCTGTAAACCATTCGTGCTGCTTAAAAGTCCCGCTCAGCGTTTACAGCAACGCTATTCTCAATGTTGTTGCATAGGCGTACATAAGTATAGCTGCAGAGAATAAAGCAATATTTGAAGTATTTAAGTTATAAATACATTAATGTGTACTACCTGTATCCCGCGTAAAATACGCTGGTCTAGCTTAATACTATACCTTCCTAAACTACGCCCCTCCCTCATACTCCCCCCCCCCATTGTGCGTTTTATGACGCTACCTCGATGGTGTTGGAGTTTAGCAATCCCTCGTAGCAGGCAATGCCTGCAGTACACCTAATTTCAGCCCTGTCTTTGGCTGTTCATATTCCGTTTGCAGTGTGCATGATGAGTTTGCTGTGTGCATCATCCCAACCAATTATATAAGTAAAGATAAGCAAAAGTAAAGATCCAAAAAGAGAACCTTGAGGTAACCCATACCATCATAAGCACTATCACTGAGGTGAGTATCTTTTTTAGCCATTTGGGTGCTGTAAGATAAATAGACAGGTGGCCTGATAGTTTGGTTAGCACGACTGACACCTTTGTCAGAGGTGCCAGAGGTCCCGAGTTGGACCTGTCGCCCTCACAGTAGTACCTTAAAGTTTACCGACGAGGTTTCCAAAGTCTGACAACAGAAGGCGCCACTTACAGTAGCTGCTGTGCGCCGCTATCTGTGTTGCCTTTTTGCGTATAGCACTGTAGAGAGCAAAGCTGTTTTGGCCTTTGGCTCTAGAGTTACGAGACACAGACGAAAGGTCCGAAAAATCTATTTTGAAAAATTAAAAGTACTGCCGCACGAGTACTACACGTGAGTATGATAGGCATAATACAACTTTGGTGCCTATCACCAAAGGACCGGTTGCAGCATCTAGCGCCCTCTATCATTATTTACTTCAACGTAGCACTTGATTAAATCATATCAAAGACAAAACCTGGTAAAAGGAGCCGCCAAGTTCCGAATGGTTCGGCCCTTCAAAGGAGTGATATCAACACACCAAAACATTCGCCAAGCTAATCGCACCGCTTACTAGTTCGAAGGTTAAATGAAAACTAGAATATTACTACTTTCGGTAGCAATTATGTTCAAGTTTTCATTTAACGTCCAAAGTATTATTCGGTGCGATTAAGCTAGCAAATGTTTTGGTGTGCTGATATCACTCCTATGAAGGGCCGAACCATTCGGAACTAGGCGGCCCCTTTTACCAGTTTTGGTTTTTGATATGATATCAGTCCTATTTTTTAAATTGTGTATTAGACTCAACTCCACCCGTGCAGATGTGTAACACGTCAACAAGAAATTGGTTTTCAACACTTTACTACTACCTTTTGCCTAGAGGACGAACCATTCTCAACTTAGTCACCTCTTTATAAGTTTTTGGTTTGGTTTTAATTTTGTTGTAATTTGTTTTATTTCGTTAGTTTTGGTGTGTTGATATCACTCCTTTGTATGGCCGAACCACTCTCAACTTGGTGACCTCTTCACCAGTTTTTGGCTTTGTTTATTTTACTATGATTTTACAGTTGGTTTATTTTTCGTGAATTGGACGTGAATACAATTTCTTTGGTAACATTGTTTAAATTTATCGTGCTACACTAGTGTGTGTCTAGGCACGCACGTGAGTATACATGTTGTCATTGTCCGAACTTTGGCCGTCCAATGAGAGACGAAGCTGACAATGCTAACAATGGTTATAACAATATTTTCGTACTTACGCGCCATCCCCGTTACACCCCTAAGCTCCAAACCATAAAAGGTACGTAGTTCGTATCGTACTGCAGCCATTCGTTCAATTTCATAGTTGGAAGCCTTCCCGTTATCTCGGTATCGATGAATAAATCACCCTAGGGAAATTAACATGGGGATGAGCGGACTAGAATGAGCTAGCTAGGTAGTAGCTAGTTACACATTTACAACGTTATTGAGGATCAGATTTTGCATTGAAAGCAGCTTAACTGGCGTTCGTACACGAGTTGTCAGGTGGGTCATTGCTCTTGATTTCAACACAATTTAAGCGTTTGTACCGCATTATTATTTTATCCAAGTACCTGAAATGTAATCAACTCTGCTTCAGGATATTAGACACTGACGCTATGGCGTCGCGCTGCAATGGTTTACAACCTCGACAATTGAATTGATCTGATGTTTGTTGTGATGATTGTAGCGTGTGTCTAGATTTCAACAAGCAAAGGAAAGCGCAATTAATTTTTTTATACAACAAACTAGCCACGTCCTTCTTATTATTGAAATGTAAACTTGGTGCGTCCATGTGCTCTATGGAGCAAGCGGTCAAGGTTAACCATATCACTGTCACTAGAGGGCTCTCATCTAGTGGCTCAAAATGTGAGTTTCAAAACGGTCGATATATAGAAGAAAGCGCCCGTGATGCCGTTAGGCTTAACTTTATACCACTTGCTTTCTGGTGCATGTGGGTGCACCAACTTTACACTCACTAATTAAGGAGGCTTGTTTGTTGTGTAAAAAGAAGTTTGTTGTTCGTGTGTTTTTTCGCCCGTAGAAAATAAGGGCAGGGCAGGACTAGACATCGGTAAATGGCTATAGGTGCTGCAGCTTGTCATTTGGTGGCAATCCCCCTTTAAGTAAGATTTAGATAAGGACGGTATAAAGTGTACAAATCAATTATGCGTCACTTCATGGACAGCCGGATCCGTTTGAACGAGCGATTTTGAGCAACCGCTATCTGGTGAACGTGCCGGTTCGTGTGTGACCACAGCTTCCTTATACGCGTAAAGGCTTAACGCTCGTTCCACGTAGCATGCGAGCCGCGTCGTCCAAGACCGTCAAAAAATGCCGCGAGGTGCGCTGAAAGCACGTACAAAGAAGTACGAACTATACGCCACATCATAACATTGATTAGGGTTAGTGGGACGCACAAGAACGTGGTAATATGCTCATTATTAGATTTCCCGGTGTTGCAGCACTAAACGAATATTATTTTACGGTAACGGTAACTATCCTTGAAGTCTTTGGACGATTTATTGCTACATCAAACGATCGGTTAATACATTTTCAGTGAGAACAAAAAAGGGTGTAGCACAATATACAGTTCAATACACACATACCTTGGGCCTTCTTCTAGTTGAAATCCATGAAATTAAACCTCCGGAGAGGCTTTGTTGTGATGTCGAGTGGACAAAGAGGTAAGATGCATGAAGCCATTCTTATCTATCTATCTGTATATCTATCTGTATACTTATTTGCCTTAAAGAAGGGTGTCAAAGGGTTTAACGAGCGTTAACCACTCCTGGTCATCTGCCCGAAGCCCTAAGGCCTTAAAGAAGGGGAATAAGACGGGAACAATGTACAAGCCAAACAATGCTTCCAATAATTGTTTCTGTTACGAGAATAAAATGACGACGCCGCTAAGAATGTTGAAGCATAACAATCAAAAGCTTCAATAACGATGGCTATTAGAGCCGAATTGAGTAAGTTCAAAGTTGGTTGAGTGGCAATCACTGCCTGCGCGATCGTTGTTGCGGGCTTATCGCGTTGGTATCAAGACAGAAACAGGCAACGCAGCTACACTGAGAAGTGCTATTTATTTTTTAAGAAGACCAA
>JAHWFP010020620.1:14764-31112 GCA_023313725.1 Lithobius niger | reverse complement strand
ACCCCCGAAAAAAATATTACCGTGATTAACCTTTGTTATAGAAAACAGGCGCCAGGCGTGAATAATCCATAGGTAGTTTTGAATGCTAAGAATATTCTTTTAGAGTGCTACTTAAAATATGAGACTTGATACAGGATTTACGGCAAACGGGATTATGGCTACTGGGAAAAGAAATTTTGGGCTCCCGGGATTATGACAAACGGGTTTATGGCAAACGCGATTATGGCAAACGGGATTATGGCAAACGGGCGGAAGCCGTTAGGACGCAGCCCTCGGTCGCAGCTCAAATCGGCGCCATGTTGCGATAATTGCGACCGATATTTTCTGGTCATTGCGGCTTGCGCATGCTCCGTACCTGTCTGCTTATCGATTAACTTAGTTAAGGTTGTAAAGTCGGGTAGGTGAAAGTAATCAGGAGAGCGACCTTCATTTATTTCGGTCATTTTGCAAGGTACTCTCTGACTATATAGCTCTATCTACGATCCACGTAGTGGCGAATCGTGGACTAAAAATCTTGGCCCAAATCGAAACTTCAAAAGCGAAACGTCATTCGATCGTATTACATGACCGTATAGTATTGTGAATTTAAATTCAAAATACAAAAACGTAGTTATCAAGGATTCGTTTCCTGTGCTTTGTTTGGTGGTGTTTAATGACAACAAAGATGACAAAATGGCGTTAAAAGGACATTCCTCCAAGCGCCATTTTTCTCGATCCTCCACATCAAGTATGGCCCCAAAGGTCTATTTCCTTACCGTTAGTCAATCCCTTGGTTAAAATTCGCTTTTAAAAGTGGCATCTAGGAAATTTTCAGTTGAATAATTTTGTTAACTTTATTTGCTGGAATAATTGTTAACTTTATTTACTGCGTCCCGCAGTATATCATGCATTGCGCGCTTACAATAATCATGACGTTTCATCTGTTTGTGCATGTACTAATTTGCTAATAATTACCATGAGAAGCGTAATGCGTTTAACCGAGCCTCGAGAATCTTACAAGCAGGCCAGTAACCGAACAAGAATTTCCTCAAAATTTTAAGAACTGTAACTACCATTTAAAAAAAAGTGTCGTGTAAGTTTTCCACAATCGTGGCATACAGCCCTGGCTTTCTAAAGAGGGCGGACCCATAACAATATCTTGGAATGGGCGATTTTTCTGTTTTGATGCAGTTTTATATTAATTTAATAAGTTTTTTCCATCAATTTCGGCAATGTTTCCAAGTTTATTTACTTGGAGGGGCCCCACAACCCCCTCGATCCGTCTCTTGGGTCCACTCTTGCCTTCGAAGCAGTCATGCTGACGCATAGGATCGGTAACCGGATGCTAGTAGGCCCAATGCAGGACATCTTTGTACTTTGTAGCACTACCGAAAGATGGTAATAGTAATAGAAAGTTTGGTGCAATTGCACGCAGGTCAGGAAAGGACCCTGGAAGGTCGCTAACATCCAGCCTGGAAGTCGTAAGGTAAAACAATGAAATGCATGAAACAGTTGTAGTGAAAGTTAAAAAACAGAGATGAAAAGTAAAATTAAAGCTATTTACAATTTTAAAAATATTTATAATTATAATAATAAAAAAAACACGGCGGGACAGTTTAATAATAATAATAATAATAATAATTTTAGTGTAGTCATGCTTCGCGCTTCAGCCCGTAAGCAGTATAGTAGTTTACAGCGGGCGCTTCAGGAAGCGCGTAAAATCAAAACCATCCAGCAGATGTCTAAAAGAAGGCGCAGAAGGGGCCGAAACAACACGGAGGGGGAGGGCATTCCAAACATTCACGACCCTAGGAGCAAAAAAATGTTTCCGAATCTCGAGGTGGGATCTTTGGACGACCAATTTCCAAGGGTGTCCTCTGGTGTGTTGATATGTCGCTAATTCGAAGAAAGGCATATCTAGTGTCAATAACCCATGCAAGATCTTAAAGGTAAGGACAAGATCCGCCTTAAGCCTGAGCAATTCAAGTGATTCCAGTCCAAGTTGGCGCAACCTCTCACCCTGCGATAAGCCCTTAAGACCAGGTATGCCGCGTGTGAAATAACGCTGTACCGATTCCACCATATCAATATCACCAAGCTGAAAGGGTGACCACACCGGGCTGGCATACTCCAAGATGGGACGGACGAACACCTTGAAAGCCCAAACTCTGACCTGCATATTGGCCGAATTAAAACAGCGCTTCACAAGAGCCAGACGCTGGAAGGCCAGACCTACAATCTTGTTACAATGGATGGCAGGTTTCAGATCTGGGGTCATCCACACACCAAGATCCTTGATTTGATTTACGGAATTCAGTGGCTGGTCATCAAGAAAATAATACTCCGGGGGTGTTTTCCGTGTACCAATATGTAGGCAGCAACATTTAGTAGATGACAACGCAAGCTGCCAATCCTTTGACCAGTTTGACACTGCATCAATGTGTGCATCTAGGTTTAAGATGGATTCATGGTCGGAAAGTGCATTTCCCACCTTGAGGTCATCCGCGAATTTAAGATGCAAATCCACAGTAAGGTCTTCGGCTCGATTAAGGTCATTTAAAAATAATACAAAAAGAAGGGGACCCAAGACCGAACCCTGAGGGACTCCACTAATAACATCACCTGAGGACGAAAATGAATTTTCAACTTGTACCACTTGGGTTCTACCTGTAAGGAACGCCTTAATCCAAGTTAACAATGGGTCACCAATTCCGTAATAGGCCAGTTTAAGCAACAGCTTACTGTGTACCACTGAGTCAAAAGCCCGTTTAAAATCAAAATACACAACGTCCGATGGAGCACCATTATCAAGGGCATCAGTCCAACAGTCCAGCGCTACCAACAGTTATAAATAGGCTGACCTACCCGGCATCGACTCTCGATGGTGTTGGCATCGACTCACGGAAAGTACGACAACAAGTGCTATATATTACGCAACCTTTTGATTAAACTTGAGGCGGTTTTAGTAGAGTTACGAACATAAATTTGGTGGAGTAATACGTAGTATAGGTATACATCCTTCATTTACTAACTACGTAACTAGTTTTCCCCAATTATTAAATTTCCCCACTGTAACCTGGTTACTTGGTTACGTAAGATTCACTAACCCTGCGTTTAACATTAAAATTATTTATTCCAATAGATCGCCGAAGCAAAATTATAAGACACTAGCCCAGAAAATTATAAATTACGATGTTAAAATACGAGAATCGTTCCGGTTTGTGACGACACGATTAATGCGTTCGTGCTGGATCGCCTATTCGGCACAATGCCAAATGAGACAGCAGCTTCGTTCTTCGCTGCGAAGAATGGAGCTGCTATCTCAGATGACCTTTGTGTCGTATATGCGCGGAAGGCGATCAGCGCGAGCTGTTATAAGGCAGGCGGAAGGTTATAAGGCCGGCCGGGTGTCCCTTTAATAAATAGTGCATAACTACCCTACCAAAAAAAAAAGAAAAAAAAACAAAGAAATTTTGTAGATATCGGTGCTGAAGGACTTGGTGTTTTAATTCCAAGAACAAGGCTATACTCACCGGATGGAGGTAAAAACTATACTTAAAAGTAAAAAGTGCGACACTCTATTCTTTTATTCTAGAGGAAAATGTTTGTTTATTTTTTAAAGCGAAAACACAAATGGTCGGAGCGGAAACATGGACACCGTAACGGTATAAGCTCGCGATTGCAAGCGATTTGTTGTCACAGATACGTTTTTGGGGATCGTTTAAAGGCAAAAATAAACGTAATACGGCAAAAAAAAAGCGTTCTCGCTCGCTTATGTTAGGGCGCGTTTATGCCATGACACGCCTTTGCATTCCCGCAGCTAGAGTTTAGTCGCGATAGCAAAGGTGTTTCGTTGTCATGGCAACAGCCTGTACTACCTGGATTATCTAAATCAGATGTTGTTTGAGTAAATGTTTGCAGTCTTATAATCCGTGGCAGTAAGATAAAGAATTCTTCCTGACGAAACAATTTCCCAGCCATTTCTTAAATCACATTATTGACTGTTTTCGTTGCGAGCCGTCTGAGTTAAAATCGCCACCGTGTTCGAATTTATAGATAATTTATAGCTTCTATAGCTGCGAGAATTGAAAGGCGACTTGTTGCGTAACCACACAATGTCCAATAACGGCCAAGTATTGATATGCCAGCCAATGTGTAACAACCCTAGCAAGAGTATCGGCCTTAAAATGTTTAGTGCAGATTCTCACGGCCAGAATCGGGTACCCTCCCCCCCCCTCCCCTCACAAAGGAAGTTTCATCGTGCATGACACTTAAAAATCGTCCTTGCTTCTTCTAAGGTTAACGACTTCTTTAATTGTGGCATTCCCTTCACCCACGTGGAATTAAAATAGTTGCAAAAGATAAAGACTGGATGTGATAACCATTATTACTCGGAAATATTTCCTTTAAGGTCCAAACGAACAATTGGGTTTTATCTTTATGTTTCTTGGAATCTCTTTCTTGTGGGATATCTGCTTCAGTCTTTCTGGTAGTCCCTCTTTAACTCCACTCACCGATAAGACCATCAAATGAATTACACACAACAAACAATTTGTGGAGTTGATAAGGGACTAAATCTGTACGAAATCTTAGATTAAGCCGAACAACTTAGAAACACCACTAAGGCCATTTACAAACACCGTACCAACATTGTCAATCAGTAGTTGATAGATACGAATTCACTGTTCACCCGATTGCAGCGGGGCGAGGGATAATCGTCTAACTGGAAAATCGCATAATTGGAAGAACACATATATACGGTATAACAGTATAATGGAAAATCGTCTAACACGAAATTCGTAAAATGGAAAGTCGTCTGATACGAAATTCGTATAATGGAAAATCGTCTAATAATATAATAATAATAATAACGGTTTTCCCCCATTTAGGGGGAAAGGATCCAGAAGGGTTGCGGGGGCATCCTCTGATACTGGTCCCACTAAAGTGCAATGCGGCATCACAGATATGATCTTTTCAGAAAACTCGAGAGGTCAGTACAATTCAACTCCCGCCGAAAGACACTCAGAGATGGAGCAGAAACTGCAGCCTCGGAGAAGGAATTCCAAGGAGCTACTACCCGACTTACAAAAAAAAATTTACGACAGTCCAAGCTACACCTGGGAACCCTCAGTTTCATAGAGTGGCCCCTAGTAATATGCGTAGTGCAGGAGTCAAAAAAAAGGCAATTCCACAGGCAACAGACCATGAAGAACTTTAAATGTCAACATCAGGTCGGCCTTCAGGCGCCTCAACTCAAGTGGTTCGAGGCCAAGTAACCTCAGACGTTGGCCAGGAGAACTGTTGCGCAGGCCACGCAATGAACGCGTAAAATACCGTTGGACAGATTCTAACTTATCAATGTCCTGAAGAAGGTAAGGCGACCACACTGGATTCGCATACGCCAGCAGTGGTCGCACATATACCTTGAAAGCCCAAACCAACGTATGCCTATTCGAGGACACAAAACACCTCTTAACAATTGCAAGTCTGGCAAAGGCTGAAGTAGTTATCAGCCTACAGTGGATGGATGACTTAAGGTCAAAGTTGAAATTGATGCCCAGATCGTTAATGTATTGCACTGAATTCAGATTGCAATTAGCCAGATAGTACGAATGTTTTTAGTTCTGTCGGCCAACATGAAACGTACAGCATTTTGATGTAGCGAGTGGTAATTGCCAACATTCCAACCACTCAGTCACTGTGCCAATCTGGGAAGAAAGGAATTTGGAGCCAGTTTCATCCAAAACCTCATCACCAATCTTCAGATCATCGGCGAATTTGAATTTTGGTTGTTGTATGTGCATTCGTTACGTCATTTAGAAAAATGACAAAAATAATGTCCCTGCCTCGCTCGGGCTGCCGCTTTGTTGCGGCTAAACATATAACACCAAGAATTCTGGGTGCCTCCTCGCACGATGCAGGGACTGTATCCGCCCTACGACAAGTAGTGAGGTTCTGTAAGCAGACGGCAAGGTTCAATCTGTTGTAGGGGGGGGGGTGATCTATGGTGAACACGGGTGTAACGGAATTATGGTTATGGATGTTAGATTTAAGTAGTTATAAGACTTAGAATTGAGCGAATGACTCAAGGTCCGTAGGCTCATGTATAAAATAAAAATAAAAAAGTAAAAAGTAACACCAGAAACGTTAAGTGTACTATTGTCCAGTTGGACTTTTATCCATTATACGATATTCCGCGTAGATGATTTTACATCGGATTTTTTATTTAGGCAAATATTAGATAAGTAACTGGTCGACAAAATGACAAGGAAATGCATATCGTATTACTGATCATAGATCGTTGCAAATATAATCTGTTGTCTAAGTAGCTGTTTAGCCTTCCTTTCAGAAATGAAAAGAATTTATAGTGTGCACCCGTCCACGAATATTGTGTGCGAAATATTGATCGCGTGGTATGAAGATTAAATTCTTGTAAAACAACAAGTTTCATCGTTTAAAATTGGGTTTTAGCATCGCTGCCTAAAATTTTCGAAATTGTTTTAGCATCGCTGCCCCGTTGCCCTTGAAATATCGGCGTGCCTATTTACGTAGCTGCTGCCGGGAAAGACTAGTGACTTATTTAGCTAGCTGACTTTGTAAGGTGTGCACCTCTTTTAACGACTCACAGTTCTTTGTACGGAGCATACTGATCTCTTTTTACGGTGCACATCTTCCTTTACGGCCCACAAGTATCTCTTTTAAAAGCGCACACCACCTTTTATGGCGCACACCGTTTTTTTACGGCGCACACCTCTTAAAATACGGGAAAGAATTGAAGGAAAAAGCTGAGTAATTCCGCCGTCGGAGAATATTGTACAATGCACACATCCGATTAAATTATTACTACTAAAGTTATCAAATTGCATATTTTATTTGGGATGAGGCATATTACTTGGTAAGTAAATAAAAAGTCTGATAAATTTAGAGAAACTGTTAATTTTTTTTTTTTTTTTTTTAGTAACGGACGTCCGTGTTATGCATAGATTTCCGTGTTATGCCTACTCAGCGGACTTTTTTTTCACCAAACTCACAACTTTATTGCCCAGCATACTGTGGGCGTTTACGGTGTGCCTAGCATAGCAACATAATTGTAAGATATCGCTTATATTTATCTTAAAACCGATGCAAACATCAAGTTCTAAAAATTAATAGGGTTTGGCAGACTATTCAACCATTCGCCTTTAGCAGGAAATAATAAACAATCCGTTTTATAGTTCAATTGAAACCGTAATTGCTATTTACCAGACTTCACCATATCAGTATACGCTCGTACAAGGACTATTGCACGGTAAGTAGAGGCCGTTGTTTAAACCGATGAACCAAACTTGATCGTTAATCAAAGCAAGTAAACCGCTACGTACTGCTGCAGTAAAGAAGAACGCGGACGAACCTACTTTTTTGAGCTGCTGCAAGGCCAAACAAGAGGTTACAGCGACTATATAGTCGCAAGCATTCTTCTGTACACTGCCACCACTTTTGGGCCACTTCTGCTTCATACTTCCGGTTGTTTTTATTCATATCCACTAATTTTTGGACGCTGAATCGAATGGTGTAAACCGTTTGTCTCTATCTGGTACCGGTCGTAGATGACGGGCTCACTCGGACATTTCCGGTCACTTCTGGACCACTTCCGCTTCATACTTCTGGTTTTTTTAAATTTATTTGTTATTCCTGTTAAATAATTGTTGGACGCTGAATTATGGTGAAAACCATTTGTTTCTATTTGTCAACGTTCCATAGATTGCAGGCTCATTTCTTCCGGTGTCACTTCTGGGCCACTTCCGCTTCATACTTCCGGTTTTATTTTATTCGTTTTGACTATTTTTTGGACGCTGAACCAAATAGTATACACCGTTTGTCTCTATCTGGTATCTTTTCATAGATGATGGGCTCACTCGGCCACTTCCGGTCACTTGTGGGACACTTCCACTTCATTTCTTCCGGTTTTTTTTTAATTCACTTTAAGTAATTTTTTGGACGCTGAATCTCATGGTGAAAACCGTTTGTCTCAGTCTGGTACCGTTCCGTAGTTGAAAAATACGACAGACGGACAAAGTCGTTGCTGTAGTTTTCTCAGCCGTTTTGGCTGTACAGAAGACTAACTTAAGAACAGCCGCTTAAATGCGCCTTTTCACCTTATTCAACTCCTAGATGCAGCACCGTAGAATCTTAGAGCAATACAAAGAAAATAGCGGTAAACTAAAGATGGAACAACACTATTCGCAGCAGCGCCGCGATTTTCATAACTAAAACGAGTTTCACGTGATCCACATCGGCCTATTGGATGACGGAGAATCTGGACCCGTGGATGCTGTGTTTAGAATACGGGCAACGCTATCGAAATGGTGACCTGCGGGAAGTTTTAAAAGTCAGCGGCTTGCGAGTCGCTTGCAAGCGGAAACGCTTGCCCGTTTGTTATTTCAATGGGAAAGTGTTCCCCGCAGCCAAGCGACTCGCAAGCCGCTGACTTTTAAAACTCCCCTCTGGCGCCTTTAATAGCGAAAAAAATTTCAAAGAAGAGTTCAATCTCATATTTTAGTTACCTTTTTCGTTGTTGTCTGAATCAAACTACATCAGTATGTGCATATGGCTGCATATTACAAAGTACTGTAGTAAATGAAGCACAATATCACGATAGCGAAACTCTTCATCAAAAATAACTAAGGTTCGGTAAGTCAAGGCTTTGGAGAAACGGCACAGCCTGTAGGGACTATTCGAAGTCCGTTGTTCATATCCCTGTTACTTCATCTCAGTGAAAAACGTCGTTAATGAGATTCATGTTTTGATTGTTCCTATGATCGGGCACTCGTGATAAGTAATAGTATGCCAAGCCTGCTAACGAATTCCTGATGAGGGATCGCTCCTACTCTAGCTATTCTATTGTGGCATTCACATCTTCAAGTAAAGTGAAAAGAAGAAGGCGTGCGTCTGAACGTTGGAAAAAATAACCTGAAAAAGTGAAACAAAAATTTAAAACCAAACAATTTAGAATAAAACCCTGCAAACTAAAAGTTGGTTTATTGGTTGAACGCACGTGTTCTTTTATTTGTTAAGTCTTATAGTTGCTGCATATTGATTTCGAATAATTACCTTGAATAGCCAAATCATTAAAACCGTACCATGTGATAATAACTCGACTCCTCTTGAAGTAAGGCACCTACACAGATGAGTGCAGCAGTCCAGTGCCGCAGCTATACCACACGCCATGGCTGTTTGCTGTGACGTGCATATCACGTGACTGGGCTAGTCCACTCAGACGGCCAAACAGCCGTTGTTCTCGTTCGTCATTGGCTAACTCATGGTGACGTCACGGCAAAGAGCCATTGCGCATGGTTTAAGACTTTATCAAATGGGGGGTACAAGGGTATTTTTTTTACCCTTAAATACGTGAAAACGGCTCTGAAAACTTCTTTTGATGTCGGATTGTTCGATCAGGCAAACTAATTGGAAGGAAATCAACAAAACTTACATAAAGCGAGAATCGACACCAATAGAGTGAGCGAATCGAGCGATATGCCTAGTTTAATTAATTACATGACTAACTACGCAAATTTGAGTTTAAAAAACAGCATCCTCCTAACCACTCTACACATATGTACTTCGCCCCGGCCAGAGTATAGGCGAGGGTAAGTAACGGGGAAAGGCAGTCATTGTGGCCATCAATCCAAACGCAGTTAATAATGCGATAGGGTGAGCATGTTCATTTTTTTTGCGGCATCAGTGAAAAAGGGGGAAAGCATATTTAGTCTTTGCATGGTGCAATGAAAAGGCCGTGCGTGTTCATTCTTTATACGGTATGCAGTGAAAATAGGCCGTATTAGTAGTAGGCCTAACAATCAGTAACAAACGAAATATTGCGTCATGGAAAACTATGATGGTCAATCAAACTATGAGCAGTGTGTCAACATGGCTTCCCTACTAGATCGACGTAACTATGTTACGCCAGGAGCAGCTAGTTTTATTAATTGACCTACCTAAATCCATGAATGACTGCGGTTCGAAATGAATCGCATAATTTTATCATAAGTTATCGCGGATACATGTGTAGAGAGACGCGCAGACAGATTCTAGTGTCCACCAAAAAGAGAAGTCCAACGTGCGTCAAAACAGGGGAATGCATCTTTGCAGCACTGTAACTAGTGGTTGCGATCAACAGTGTACCTTGCGTATACACAGTGTGAGACGTCCGTCACATACATAACGGCAGGGTGAACTTTTTCCCTTAAAACACTACTAATCATAAAATGACCACGTAAGGAGAGACTTCTTGGCTGGTGCACGGTATAGACATCAGTGCTAGAAGCTCAGTTGCCGTGCTTCGTACCGCACATCAACCACTACGAGTACGAGGTATTCCAAACCTGTGAAAATTTAGTTCACCTATAGCTGCACTGAATTATTCTGTCTTCCGAGTTTCAATTCTGTCTCCGGCCGTGTCGTGCGAGCAACGCTACTCCAAACCACACTGGAATGATGTCTCACCTCGAGCAGAGATAGTGGTGCTGCTTTACGACCTATATTTTTTTTTTTGTTTGCGCAGACGGAACGGAGTCTTGATTGCTGGGCAAACAAATCTCCTGAGAGCAAAGTTTTTCCCTTTGAGAAAGAAAGTTGTTTCCTGGGCGTTGCGTATATGACTGTATCACGAAAGTATAGATACGACGTCAAGTTAAATCATACTGCTATACCGATCTTTAGTGAGGGCCGTCGATTCGACATATTGGAAGAAAAATTGAACAAAAAATAATTTGGGCTGATCGGTGGTTGAATTCAGCATTGTTTCCTCCCCAAGTGTATAACCAGCGTCGGTCATTTAAAAGAAAATGTAAAAAAAAAATTGTTTTTCAGAAAATGAAGAATCACGTACCAACTCATGCAGCCTAGCCAAAGAAGCTACCAGGCTGTTTTACCAAAGGAGTTGGTAATTAATCGCAATTGAATAGAGTTTAAAGGGATATACCTCCCAGCGCCATTTTTCTCCATCCTCCACACCAAGTACGGCCCCAAAGGTCTATTTACTTTCCGTTAGTCTTTCCCTAGCTAAAAATCCTTTTTAAAACGTGGCGTCTAGGAGATTTTCTGTTGAATATAATGGAACTTTATTTACGAAAGATCCGTAAGTATATGATGCTTTGCGCGCTTACAATAACCATAACGCTTCATCTGTGTGTGTGCATGTACTAATTTGCTAATAATTACCATGAGATCAAAAATCTAAAAGCGTAATGCGGTAAAAATTAAAATTAATTATTCCAATAGATCGCCGAAGCAAAATTATAAGACACTAGCATAGACAATTTTAAATTGTGATGTTAAAATATGAGAATCATTCCGGTTTGTGACGACACGATTAATGCGTTCATGCTGGTTCGTCTGTTGGGCACAATGCTTAATGAGACAGTAGCTACGTTCTTCGCTATCTCAGATGACCTTGGTATTCGTATTTGCGCGGAAGGCGATCAGCCCGAACTGTTATAAAGCAGGCGGAATGTTATACGGCAGGCCTGGTGCCCCTGTAACTTTTTACTTACTCCCTATGGGAATGTTAGATATTTTTTGGAATATAATATTTTTTACATCGCCTGCCCTGTCACATGTGTTAGGGTACGTTTATGGAACGACTCGCCTTTGCATTCTCGCTGCTAGAATTTAATCGCGATGGCAAAGGTGTCGTTGTCAAGGTAACAACGGTACGTGGCTTAGGTACATCCGATATCGTTTGAGTAAATGCTTGCAGTCTTACAACACGTGACAATAAGATAAAGAATTCTTCCTGACTAAACAATTTTCCCAGTCCTTCTGAACTCACATTATTCACTGTTGTCGTTGCGAGTCGGCAGACTGAAACCGCCAACATGTTGGAATTCCAGATGATTTTATAGCTTGTAGCTGCGGTAATGCAAAAGAGAGTCGTTGCATAAACTTGCCCTTACGCCATCCTGTTTCTTTAACGCTTTTATCGCGGCCTATCTTGAGTTCGCCGCAAAACGAACACAGATAATCAATTGTCGTTTTTGGTAGCAGAGTGCCTTGTTGATATCCACGATGGTTACAAAGACAATGGCGGCCGTCGATTAAAGCCACCCCATCCAGGAAAACGTAGCCACTCATAAAATAATTGCAGGACTTTGGATTTTTTTTTTTTTTTAGTTTTAATAAATGGGTGTAACTAGCAAATCCATAGATTTCGATCCATATCTAATGGCAGATAAAGTCCATGCATCGTAAAGTATTTTTTTTTTAGAAGCATATTTATACTATTTTTTTTTCTGAAACTACAACTTGGAAATAATTTGTCTCATACCAATCAGGTTTTCAATATACGTGCTAAAAATTTACGGCTTGATACATGTGGTTCCGGTTTGTCGGCAGGAAAGAGAAGAGCAAGTTTGAATGTTGTCCGTTGGTCGAGCTAAGAATGATGATGAGTAAGTTGAACGAAACTCCTGTTTAAAATCATTAATTTTTACGGTGATATTGTTGAGGGTTAGTACAAATAATTAACAGAGCACCTTACATTATTTCAGAACGCCCCTTTACCAATTTTGAATCATGCTAAGGGACATTACGAATGTCCCTTCTGGGAATTAATCCCAATATGAGGACACATTACCTAATGGCATGGAATGAGATGAATGAGCCAATATCTATCATCCTTGACCTTTGCGGTAAATGTTTCCGGCTGTCATGGTGATTTATATTAATCCACTATAAATCAATATATCCAGCTTTAGCTATATGGCCAACAGGAGAAAACACGACCTTGCTGCAACTAACGCCACTCGAGCTGCCGTTTTGTGATGAATTCGTGAGGCCTACTTCCTCCATTATGCACGAGATAAAAACAATTCTGCTTAAAACCTCCATCAAATAATGTCCTACAAAAGTCGAAACAATTTTTAACAAGTCGCTGTAAATGATGTATAAAGGTAGTACATAGAAATTACCTAAAAGTCAGAACAATTAGACCTTAGTACAGTAGGACTGTTGGAAGGAGCTTAATTTTTTAAAATTTTTTTTCTCTTTCTTTCAAGAGTCAACAGCCTCCAATTTCGATTGCATGCATGATGCACCCAGAGTTACATTCTTCGTATATTCCGGCTGTTCTGTTAGGGGAGTCTTTACGTTGTTTATCACTCCTGCGCGAAACGCATCCCCCCCGACCAGTTTTGATTGCGTACTGCCAGAGGTGCCACTGCTAGATATACGCTCGATATACGTTTCATGGGTGGTGTGTATTTTGGGGGTACGAATTATCCGAGGATGGAAAGTAGGGATAGTCCGATATTGATATCGTTATAATATGTTTTTCGATGTTTTTGCCATATCGGTTTCGGACCTCTGTTAGGCATCCAAGACAGATATTCGTTACGCCAAGAAACGCAACTGTCTCCCCTGCAAAACTGATACCAAGCGCGGCAAAAGCAAACGCCAACTGAGAAAAGCAAAGCTCAGTTTGTGATGAAAATGTAGCACGTGATAGTCCCGCCGCTGTTAAGTTTTACAACGACCAAATTAAAATCTAACAGAGAAGATTTGTGTACTTAAGCTGTATTAGTGGGAATAAGAGTATAAATAGTGTTATTGCTGCGCAGAACATTTTGGATAATCTCAGAAACTGAAGTTGCATTTGTATGGAATAAAACTTTTAGTCGTGATTTTTTTTTATTATTATTTTCGGTATCGACTCGGTATCGGCTTGGTCGGTCAGATCGGTTTACTCTTCATCAGTATCGGAATGGATCGGTAAAAAATCATATCGGCCGATCCCTAACGGAAAGTCCTATCTTCGGATCGGACCAGTGGGTTTTTTCTAGGGGGTTTGGGAGGGGGGTCTAATAAGGAAGGATGGGCGTTTTAACGCCTTGTAAAACGAACTCTCTTTTCAGAAATGTTAGAGCCATTATTCAGAGATTTTTCAATTCCGTCTACTTTATTTGTTTACCTTATTTGTAAACGTTTACCAAACTTTTACTTTTAACTTCGGATCTTGAGGGGCGAGGGGCAAGAACCAATTCCCTCCCCCCCCCTTCATTCCCCTTCTCCCCTCCCTTCGGGGTTGCCACTTTACAGAAATCTCAGTTCCCAGTATGATGAAAGGGAAGATGATACCCTTAAAGGCTTTTTTATTCCTGCACTGTTTTGACAGTTGGTGGGTTGGAGGGCGTAGGCGGGTAAAAATTGCCAGTTTACAGTTAGGGCGTATGTATGGAACAACTTGCAGGGCGCATTTGTGCAACAACTCGCCTTTGCATTCTCGTAGCTAGAAATCACCTGAAATTCCAACATGGCGGCTGATTTAGCTCTGCCGCCCGGAACGAAAACGTTAATAATGTGAATTCAGAAGCGACTGGGAAAATTGTTTTGTCACGAGTAATGCTTTGTCTTATTGCCACAGTAAATGAACTATGTGCATTTATTCAAACGAGGTCGTATTAAGCTGATCCAGGTGGCGTTATTACTATGGCAACGACAACTTTGCCATGGCGATTAAATTCTAGCTGCCAGAATGCATCGGCGATTCGTTGCGTAAACGCGCCTTAACACAATTTAAACAGGTCAAAGCCAATCGGCTCAGAAGTGTTAAGGAGGATCCGTGTCAGTATGCCTCAACGGTAAGACCTCAGCTTTTGGTTTCAAAGGTCGTAGCTTCGATCTGCTCAGGCAGCCTGACATACCAGTCCAAAAGGCAACTTAAAAAGGTTTGGATCTGTTATACAATTTTTTTTATTACCAGTATTTTGTTTTTTTTTTAGAGGGAGGGGGGAGGAGTGATGGGAGAAGGCGTAAAAATGATCAGTTATTGTCCCTCCAGAAAAAAAAAGTTGTAGATATCTACGATGTGGACAAGAAGATAAACAGAGGACGATGATGCAGACACAGTGACACACTAACTGAGATTTATGAGAAGCAATAAAATAAAGATAGACAATAGGCCAAATGCCGTCCTTGTGCACGCTTCTTCCTTTTGTATTGTGCCTTATTCATTGCTGTTGAGTCAAATGCGTGAATCACAACTCACGATTTATTTTCAGCACTTGGGAAATTGGAAGCTTCCCTTGATGGTCACCCGTCCGTAACAAATGGGATGTAACACTTTAAAAAGCTCTTTTAAGTTTGGGTCGTTAATTTCTTGTTGTTCTTTAAAAGTGGTGGCTGTAAAGCTGAACACGCTTCAAAAAATGAGTTTCAAAGTGGCGCAAGAAGGGGGGGGGGGGGCCTAGGGTACCCCCCTCACTCCGAACGTATTTAGTAATGCCATAATGCTAAATAAATTAAGGGACTTTGCAGAAGCCAGATACAGGAATGATGAACCGTAGAATGCTGCTGTTTCCGGACCCCTTGATGGTAGAGGTACCAGCCCTCTCTCAGATCGTCTAGCTGGCGTTGTTTGCCCCCACCCCCCTCCGAAAATTGTTCACGGTTGCGCCACTGAAAACAACTGAAGACATTAGGGATTTTCTGGTCACTGGTGTCTGTTGACATTGGCATTGGTGTATGTATTGGGTCCGTATTAAAAATATGCCCAGAGTATAACCATCATGTGCAGGTGAAAGACGAAATCACGACGTTTCGGTTGCCGGATCGGAACCATTTTCTAGTGTAGGGTTTAAAACATGTCAAACAACAGAAAAATTAATAAAACGACAGCTGAGTAGGTGGGTCATGGTTCTAAACCTTACAGGTCTTTTATTAATTTTTCACATGTCTGACATGTTTTATACCCTTAACTTGAAAACGGTGCTGATCTGGCAACCGAAACGTCGTGATTTCGTCTTACACCTGCACTTGATGGCTACTCTTTATCTATTTTTAATTGCTAAAGTGCTTTTTAGCTTTCTGAGTGCTTTTGGGATCGGTATTGGGAATAAATTGGTATCCGATATCGAAACTGTGTTTAGATCTAGTTTAGTGCAATAAGCAGCTTCAAAAACTAAAACTTTCGATAACTTTGGATCCAGATGAGATAATGACGTGTGGTTTTTGGAATTCTAAAGCGGAGTTCGAGAACCCATCTTCCCGGCCAGCTTATAACCGTTGATTTTAAGGGCAATATTTGTTTAAAAATAAGTAACATACACAAAAGTAATTTACATTGCAGTAACCAAATGCAACAAAAACAACTATTTTAGTGTTGGTTCCATCAGATCTTGGCTAGTGGTTTTAACAAAATTGGTCTCGAGTAGTTACAGTGACTCAAATAGGTATTGGAGATCGGATCTATATTGTCAAAGTGTTTGATCAGGTCGCATCTGCTGAAAGATGCTTCTATTCGGTAAATTGCTATGGTAAATTCCACAATTGCAGTACAGGAAATCACAACGCTCGACAAGAAGTAAGCCCCGCTCAAAAATAAATAAATAAATAA
>JAHWFP010020620.1:2031-14664 GCA_023313725.1 Lithobius niger | reverse complement strand
TCCCAATTTCAAGTATCATTACAAAATAGAAATACTTAAATATAATATTGACGCGCGGCTAGAATTAACTTAGGTGCATTTCGAATTCTTAAGAAATTGACCTAACGTTTTGTGAATTTTAAAATGTGCTAGTTTGTGGGTTTGACGCACGCTCAGCCGAAGCCAAAAGACGAGAAGAACAATTTTGCTAGGTAATTCCAGTCGAAAATTCGTATGATCGTTTATACGTTACAGTCGGGGGGGGGGGGGGGCCACGGCGCTCTTCTTCTTCCCGAAAATACCAGGGGTCGCTGAGGTGAGGCTCGACCCAGAGACCTTAGGCAGATGAGGCAATCGTTCTGATTACCGGATCACCTTGCCCCACAAAATACGATGCTAATGACCTTATTTTCTCTGAGGCAATCAAAACTCACGATTAGGTCGCTAAAAATTAATTAAGTGGTTCTCAGGAGCGCATGCGTGAGATTTTATTTAGCGCATGAAACGTTTTTTATGACAGTAAAAAAAAATACCGATCATGAATCAGCAATAACTTTCACCAAACATTTCCTGGAGCCGATGACCACATTAGCTCTTTGGTCCATTTATACGATCGCCTCCAAACGAATGAAAGGTTCGTTCACAGGCATATATCACAACTAAAAAATTGGATCTACATAAAGAATGACTTTTATCAAATATGCAACTTTTACACGCTGATGCTGCCATTAAAACGTAGATATTGTATTCCACAACACATTGTAAGCTACTCATTTCGTTTTGGTTGTTAAAAAAAAAAGGCCATCAACTCCATCTGAAAAATATCGAATAAAATGTGAAAAAAAAAAAAAATACGGCCCGCTCGCTTCAATTTATTTTAGTACCACTCCTGAGTAGTTAATTTATTTTAGTACCACTTAATTAATTTTTAGCGGCATTAAAAATGCGGAATTAAACAGCGATTCTGACTTGCTGTACTTGTTTTCTTTTAAAATCAATGCTGTCACGTATTATCCCAACACTATGTACAGAGTCCAGCGTTCACTGAAAGGGGCTTGGTGACAAAGTAATTCGTGAAGTTATACGGGCAAAAGAAAATTATCAAAACAATGATTTTTGAATTAATGGAACCGGGTTGGGGGTGGGGTTGGTTAGATGAAGTTGGATAGCGGAAGGATACCGCATGCCGTCGTGTGTGTAGTTTGGCCACGTTCTAGTTGTGGAATATCGCATAGCCGTCACACTTTGGTCGACACGCTAAAATGTCTCTTTCTGTAATCTGACGATCTGTTCTTAAATTCCATCTCTTTCTCGAGTGTAATATTTGAAAGGGAAAATTTCGGCAATTTTCATTTACTTTAATTACGTAATTCACCCTTTTAAACACTTCTAAATAAAAAATAAAACAAAAACACCGGTAAAATATGCCGTCGTATTGAAGATGGTTCGGCCTTTCAAAGGAGTGATATTCAACAGACCAAAACATTCACCAAATAATCCTGTAGACTAATGCATCAGACGTTAAAGAAAAAACTTAGGCAAAACGTCAAATGAAAATGGTGGTAACCTACAATTCAATGATTCTATCTGGTACCGTTCCGGAGATGATAAAGGCGACGGACGGACGGACAAAATCGTTGGTGTAGTCTTCCCAGCTTTTGTATACAGAAGACTAAAATTTGATCGATGTTTGCAATCGAACCAGGATGAACCTGTCGGTTTTTTTTTTACCCAGATTGCAGAAGAACTGCTCGCGAGATATTTATCAGATAGCATTGCTGTAGCTGAAGATAGTCCTCGCTCGCTTACTGTATTAATAATGTAAACGTATAAATCAACAGATTGACTGATTACGATTTCACATGAAAGTCAGTTCAGGACTTAATAAACCGCAATGGCAAGGACCTGTTGGTCACTAACTGCCATCCAATGTTAAAACTAAAAATTTAAAGTGGCACTTTCACCGATTGAAATCAGACGAAATCAGACAACATCTAGCGCGATGTAGTACTATCTAGCTCTTGCTTGCACCAAGCGAAGGAATGCATAACGGCATTTCTTTTAACGAAACAACCAACGCCAGACATCCATAATTATTGTGTGACAATTTGGTTCGTCCTAGTGCACCTGGGAGCAAGCTATAAAGGTTAACGGCTCGACTGCATAGGAAGGGTATATAGTATTTGGTTGGGGTCATGAATGCGTTACCACCAAGGTTAGACCTACCAGGGACACAATGGTCCCGATGGCATCGCCGAACGTGAGGGACGAGTGTCGGGAAAAGCCGCGTATCATTGTCAATGTTTCTTAAAATAATGAAATATAATAAAATAATCAAATTCCTCGTCATATGGGTGCATTTTTATCGCACAAGAGTTCGTAGGGTGGGCGCTTTTCCCGTCATCTACAGTACATCATTAAGGACGTATGACGTGCGTGTGTGTGTGTTTGTACCTCTACTCCTCTGGAACCAAAGCACCTACAACGATGGGAGTAGGACCAAACGAAAGATAATTAAATTACGCACAGTATAGGCCTATTTTCATCGCTGTACCTTGATATTATCACCCTCAAATAAGCGTAAGAACCTGAAAAACTAACGTCAACGTTTTGTTAAACCCTCATGATGTTTGTTCATGACGTCATAGTTTCTTCATGAAACCCTCTCGAGCAAAGAGAGATTATTTGGAGCGCAGCGAAAGGCGGCCGAATGAGCCGAAAAAATAACCTAAAAGGACAACGTATTTTGCAACACGCCACATATAGATCTTAAAATGGTTTTGTATGTAACTGACTTGATGCATGGAAAAAACAGACCCGTATAGAACTGGTTTTGAAATGGTGTCAAACATTCGTGTTTCTGAAGCACGGAGGTGCGTAGATTGAACGAGCACAGTGAGCGATTTCCGCGTAAAGTAAACCTTTTCAATGTGTGTCTCGCTTTGCGCTCTCAATCTTTCATCTCCCACCTTCGTAGGAGATTATATCTGACGTTCTGGACATGTTTCTCCAAGTGAGGGATCATCGGAAAGTGAAGTGATAAGACGCCCATGGAAAAATCTGTACTGAGCAGGACGTAAAGAACAATATTCTTAAAATAAGCAAAACAAGAAAACCCATATAAAGTGTATACTAACACAAATTACAAGTGATGTGCGGTTCTTGGTGGTTACATTGATTCAGTCACGTTTCTAAGTTAATATTTGCGCTGATTGAGTGAGCGAAGCGAACGAAAATCAGCTTTTTTTTTGTCATCAGAAATAGCGCTTTCTGATAAATTGCTTGATCTTTTTGCTTGACTCCTTGGACGCAAAAAAATAATATTGACCTTCTCTTGAGATAACCGATATCGCATACTATACTCTTATAATTTGCTTTATATCGTTTTTTATGTGGAAGGTCTGTCTATATCATAAGTTTTGCAGCAAGAAATCTCCTCGAGCGCAGCGAGACGACGCGGAATGAGCGAGCGAAATGAGTGACTCCGCTAATATGCTATGATGCATGACAGGAACAGCACCCAACTCGCCGAATTTTTGTACGACAAAAGTGTATCACTGTCGGATACTCCTCGGCCCGTGGATAACTATTTATAAACTTCCGGATATTACGTTATTTTTTTTTATTCTGGCTGAGTAAAGAAATGAAAAAACGAATCGTAATAATAAATAAATTTAAAACCTTTATGTTGTAAATACGTAAACACCGTCATGGTTTGAATTGGGATTACCCATCATCGCATGATGAAACGAAAAAAATTCCATCCTTTGTACTGACGTGTTTGTTCATACACAAGTCAGTTACGCAATACTTCACATTAGGAAGAAGGAAACCACTGTATTTGATGGTAGATTACTTCAAAATCAGACACAGAAAATAGATGCGATATGACTGAAGGCCAGTCTTTAAAACGGCACTCTTTTGTTGGTGCGTTGCTCATCAACGTGCGATTAAAATCATTTTGCTAGAACAATATTGTGACTCAAAAAGAGGGTGAACTCATTACGTAATAAACCACGCCGAGTGCTTCTTCGAATTCTCAGGCGCCGCAATGCATGTTATTAAATTACATCAGCACAAAAACGGTTGTGAATTCAATCTTTTTTTTTTTAATTGTAAGACAATGCTTCCAGCTGCTAATGGCTTTGGGGATCACTCACCATGTTTTCATTCGCTAATTGGATGTTGTTATAACGAGGCTTGTTTTCCTTCGGAGCGCGCGCAAGGCCTCTTGTTTCATTAAAAAGTTCACACCTCGTTTGCGGAGTCATTTGTAGTGGGATAGAAAGCGTTTTCTTTTGTATTGTGCTGAGCGATGATGTTAGCCGGATGGATAGCTTGGCTTTCGTACGAGGTCAAACTTGTATATCAATTCCACATTATGGTACATATTACAAAACTTTTGTCATGCCGACCTTGTTGCTACGTTCTTCCTTTACTAATTATAACTCCCGTACATCTTAAAGGCACATGCATCCATGTTGGCTTTCCTGTACGACTCAGATTGCGACATCACTACAAACGTAGATAAATGTTGCCAACACTTTTAAGTCTCCTGTTTTTTTCTTTCGTGCGAGATGATTTTTCGACATTAAGATCGTCCGCGCACTGAGCGACTTGGCCGCGCGGCCAGGTTGCTGCAGCCAATGAAAATGATTAATGCCTGGTTTTACAAAAACGGTAAGCATTCTCATTGGCTACAGCGACCTGGACGCGCGGCCGAGTCGCTCAGTGCGCGGGCGGCCTAACTCTAACCTGTGTAAATATTGCAAACGCTATTCTCAACGGGTCGCACGGCATACCGGAAGGATTTATGTCCCTTTAAATCCCTTATGTCCCTTTTAAAAGGGCTCTTTTCAAATTCTTGGTAAAGGTGGTATTTTAAAAGACTTAAAATACACGTCTCATACAAACCAGCAAACCCTTGATAGTTCCTGAAAAATGGCAAAGTGGTTTCCAGAGCGTGAAAATCCTTGAATTTTGTCTTTGATATTGTGAAAATTGTCGCATGGTTAGACGGACGAAAACCGCAAGCCAATTGCGGACAATCGGAAAGCCAGGCATCGACAACAGTATTTTCATCATCTGTCTGTACAAAGGTGGTAGCATTTTGTTCTGTCTTGTCGTTAGCCAAAACGTAGGATAATCACTGACAGTAGTGGCGCCAGCCAACTCCAGATGAGAGAGGGGGGCAAAGAAAATGAGCATTCTGTGTTAAAATTTGTTGTATTTTAGCGAGGCCCGGTGATACCAGCTAGGGGGTCTGGGGGAGCTCTGTAAGCTCCGCCAACGGGGTCCGTGGCGGAGCCCCGGAAGCTGATGCATTTTACGCCATTTGAGGGTCTATATTCGGCTTCCCGAGACATTGTTAAGCAAATTTCGGATGTTTTTCGACAACATTCTTTAGCATGAGAGGTCGTAAAAACCTAATTGTGATCAAAAAATTATATATTTTTTATACATTTTATTTACAAATTAAATTAACTGATGAATTTCATTTTTTTTTTTATATTATTAAATTAACGTTAACTAACACTGAATAATTTAGGTTTGAAAAATATTGTTGCTTACTTTTCAAATGGTGGAAGATCTAGCTGACGTTCCTGAATTAACTGAGAATTAGTTTTAAATCACGGTGGCGATGGGCTAAGAGGAAAAGAGCTACTAGCAAATCAAACCGTCACCTTAATCTTCGATTGTGATTCTTTGCTCGGTTTTTATGGAGTTAACTAGAGGAAGCCCGTGCTACGCACGAACTTGAGTACGCGTCCTCTTGGTTGGGAGGCCGCGATTCTAACCACTGTCAGGGTTCGTAAACGGCCTTGAATTCCTTGAAAAGACTTAAATTTGAAACCACAAATTCAAGGCTTGAAAAGCCTTGAAAATTGGCATTTTTTTTTGTAAGAGTTTAGAAATGGCCTTGAATTTTGTTAGCGTAGTACGTTTGATGAAATACAGCCAATTTATGCTTAAATTCATTAAAAAAATAGAAAAAATAGTTCGTCAGCCTAATGCTTATCTTCTGTTAACGATACGACGTGCCTTCGTTCGTATTCACGTATAAGTACGGTATTGGAAAGGCAACTTGTCCCACGATGGGGGCAAAACAAATAACTAGTAAATGAATGTTTATTCAATTACAGAATCTAGCAAAACGATTGAATTTATTTTAAGGTAATTTGTAACAATTGGTGTGTGCAAAAACGGCCTTGAAATTGGCTTCGAGTTAGCCTTCAAAAGGCCTTGAAATTGGTTTCGTCTCTGGTGTACGAACCCTGCACTGTGCTGGTTTTGTTCCGTCTGTTTGGGGTCAGTTTGACCCCTCACAAAGTTCACGTTGTGCGTTCGGGTTTTAAAAACGGCCCTTCTCCTTTTAGAGATGACTGGTCAAGTGTTGGCATCCCAAACGTGTCTCATACCTAAGATATCTGTTAAATCATGGCGTTGACGGTCTAAAGCAGCAACGAAGTTTTCACTTTAGCCACTTATTGTACACGATTATCGCTCAGTTCATTGGTATCACGAATTCAAACGATGAAAACTTAACTAGAATCCTTAAACAAGTTTTGTTTTGTTCACATTTAGTTGACGTTTCTGCATTAACTAAGATAACTCTTACAATTATGGAGGTCATGAGATATCAAACAAAATGCCAGGCGAACTCTATTTTGAGCTTTTTCCCCCCCAAATTTTTACGAATTTTATGTCGTCATGAAGACTCAGGTTCGGGCACTTCCCCGGCGACGATCTTGGTTACTCCCCGACAGGGCAGCAAAGGCTTCTCTGGCCACTTTGAAACAATTCAACACAGCTCCAAAAGACTGCATCTGCGAAATAAATACGTAATCCTATAGTTTTTAGCTGCCAATTTCGAGGAAGGCCTCGATATTCATAACCGCAGCTTAGTTTGGTTTAAAAATATCCACCCAAAACCAAAACTGGTAGAAAAACCCGCCAAGTTTCCAAAAACGGTCGGCCTTTGAAGGTAGTGATATCATTCCACCAGGGAAAGGCCGCCAAGGTTAATCCTATTAGCCAAGTTAATCGCACATAGTAATAGTTCGAAAGTTAAATGAAAACTAGAAGATTGCTACTAGCGGTAACAGTCTTCAAGTTTTCATTTAACGTCCTAAGTATTATTCGGTGCGATTAACTTGGCTAATAGGATTAACCTTGGCGGCCTTTCCCTGGTGGAATGATATCACTACCTTCAAAGGCCGACCGTTTTTGGAAACTTGGCGGGTTTTTCTACCAGTTTTGGTTTTGGGTGGATATCACAACTTTCGTAGGACTGTTAACGTACATAAGGTTACGCCGTCTGTTTAAGATGCTTCAATCCCATTTTTGCACACACTGGCTAACAATCGCTGATTTCGTTCGCTTCGCTCACTCAATCAGCGCATCCCCTTCAGTTGTTTTGTTTATCCCTGCAACTTCCCCTTAATTTTTCAAGATTTCGTTCACATTTAGTCATGCAGAAACCCCCGAAGGTCGCTGTTACTAAAACAGCAGAACGCGAAGCATTTTTTTTGGGGGTTATTACCAAAAAAAACCATTAGCTCGTGTATGCTCGTATTGTTGCGTAACCATCATCCACGGTAACGTTAATGTTTCTTTATTTTGTCCTTCGTTAGAGTTCAGTTTTTAGTTCGTCCAGGCTTTTACAATAAATCTAAGGACCAGTCTTCATTGTTCAAGCCATTGTTGCTTAAAATCTTTGGTTGCAACTTGGAAAAGAAACGAAATTTAAATTCACTGGTGGCAAATTTCAAAACCCTCCCACGCATTTGTCCTGACCCCTACAACCCCCAAACCAAAAAAAGAACCATCCTCAGATCACCATGCATCCGTGTGCAAAAATTCAGGTACGTAGGCCTTCGCAATTTTATGCTAGCCATGAGCAAAAGGTCTATGGGATTTAACATGGGAAAAACTTATTAGCTAGTCAGCTAGTAACATAAAAACAACGTTATTGACGCATCTTTTTCTCTATGATTGGTGGACACTCATTCTTTAAATTTTAGTTTTTCTTAATCTCTGACCCTTCCCCTTACATTTTCCACAATTTGAAACATTTCTGTCGCATTGGGATTTATCCTCAACATGCCAAAATATGCTTTCAGTTGCTTGCAGTTAATAGACACATGTCTGCTAGTGAGCTGCCTTTTTATCATTAACAATCAATTTTTATCAATCGGTTGTCTACAATGTGATGATCTACTGTTACTTGGCGGCGACACACTAGCGTGTGTCTAGATATGCGTTTAGCTGAAACACTGATTCTTTCAAAGGGTTTAAGGAGCGTTAACCACTCCTGGTCATCTGCCCGAAGCCCTAAGGACCTATGTCTGCAACAGTCAGACAAAAACAAAAACACAAAATACAATGCAAAAAATGCTTAAAACAATGTAAAACAATCAAAGTGATCGTTTTGGGTCCCGTAACTCCGGAATGGATCGACCAATTGAAAAAGTGATCCCTGTAAGGTTGAAGCCCAGAGAAATTTCTGGCTCAGATCATGTTTCAGATTTTAGGTAGGTGCAGTAGTTTTTTCTGAAACCGTGTCAGCCAAGAAGAAGAACAAGAACCAGAAAAACAACAACAAGAAGTGAACAGTTTTCAAATTTACGTGTGGATTCCTACGTTTACTCTTGCACGGAATTGCATAAAAGTTGGTGTA
This sequence comes from Lithobius niger, assembly GCA_023313725.1. Lineage (NCBI taxonomy): Eukaryota > Metazoa > Arthropoda > Chilopoda > Lithobiomorpha > Lithobiidae > Lithobius > Lithobius niger. Next base: position 6,005 of record JAHWFP010020620.1, on the reverse strand, counting down.
AAGTTTGGAAAAATTTCTATCTACTACTGATAGAAAGCTGGCCAAGTATGGTCAAAATATATTGAATAGAAACGGAGAAATTAATAGTTTTAGTTTTGCTGGAGGTGTATCATATATATACTCGGCTACCGCCGTGTATGATACGAAACTTTTTGGAAACTTTTGGAACTTTTTGGACGTTATACGGAGGAGGTAATCACAAAGACGGAACGACCACGCCTGCAAACGGGGGTGACCAAACGATACGCCCAAACCGCCCCATGGGAAATTTGCTCCTAGGTGCTAGTCAAACGGCTGAAGTTTTCACTAAACTGCGAAAGTTTTCTTTGCGGTTTATCATGGTTTTGGTAACTTTTGTAATGAGTGCGAAGCCAGGGCCGCCGAGTGGGGCGAGGCGATCAGCATATGGGTGGGGTTGTCCGAGGGGGGGTGGGGAAGTAATTCCTTTTCAATGGCCTTTGGTTACCAACCTATTTTCTGACGACAAAACACTTAACGAAATTTGTTTTATTGAAAATAGTCTCCCGCGGGTGTTAGTAATAAATTTGTAGCTTGTGTAAGCATTTTTTTTTAAATTCATGTGTAAGCATATTTTTTTAAAGCTCAACGTTTATTACAGGCAATAAATTTACTGTGAAAATAGTAGAATTGAATTTACAGGGGGGATGGGGTTGGGGTGTGGGGGGGGGGGGCGTCAATTGACAACCTGCATTCCTTTAAATAATTTCCTGACCCGGACCTGATACAAACGACCCGTTCAATAAAACTGTCTCTAAAATTGACAAATAAAATGTCCCAGGATTCCAGGAACAAGCCTAACAAAAACAAGATTTTGTGTTTGTTGCATTTTACACATAAAAAATTGGCGTCAAGTCGTATAGAAACTCTGCGTGACTGTTATATATTAGGAATTGTGATTCAGTGAGCAATTACAGCTTCATTGTGTAATTAACATTAACGTCGGGAGGAGCAACTGAAGGAAATGCGCTGATTGAGTGAGCGAAGTGAACGAAAATCAGCGTTTGTTAGCCAGTGTGCTCAAAAATGGGACTGAACAAACTTAAACATGTGAAGCATGGATGTAAAATAAACCAAACCGTGTCAATTTGGCTGATGTAACGGCTAATTGGGCAATAGCAAATGTGAAAATTATGAGTGAGAATATTTATAGACAAAATTCCTCCAGAAAAGAAGGTAGAAGTGATGATAAGACCGTGTGACGTTTTGTAGTCTTATGAAAGTTGTAATATCCATCCAAACCTAAAACTGGTTTAAGAGAAGCCGCCAAGATTCCAAAAAGAGTCGGCAATTAAAAGTAGTGATATCGTTCAACCAGGGAAAGGCCGCCAACATTTACCATATTAGCCAAGTTAATCCACCGAATAATACTTTAGACGTTAAATGAAAATTTGAATATTCTACTGCGAGTAGCAATGTTCTAGTTAGTTTTCATTTAACTTTCGAACTATTAGCTATTGCGATTAACTTTGCTATTAATAGGATTAACCTTAGCGGTCTTTCCCTGGTTGAATGATATCACTACTTTCAAAGGCCGACCCCTTTTGGAAACTCGGCCGTCTTCTCTTGTACCAGTTTTGGTTTTGGTCAGGAATTACGTGCGATGAAAGCTGAAGGTTGCATTTCCTTAATTCTCATTTTCTTAGTTCTTTGCAGTGAACTTCTGTTGGAGTGATGGGTGTTGGTGGATAAAGATGATACGCCAAAATGCTAAATCTATACATACACAAATCTAGACACACGCAAGTGTGTCGCCGCCAAGTAACAGTAGATCATCCCATTGTAGACATCCAATTGTTAAAAAATGATTGTTAATGATAAAAAGGCGGCTCACTAGCAGACATGTGTCTGTTAACTGTAAGCAACTGAAAGCATATTTTGGCATGTTGAGGATAAATCCCAATGCGACAGAAATGTTTCAAATTGTGGAAAATGTAAGGGGAAGGGTCAGAGATTTACAGCCGTATTCCCGAAATCCACTCAAGTATGAGTGTGAGACGGCAAATGTGAGTGCAAAAATATAAGGTTAGGATCAACAATTTTAGTACAGCTACTAATGCGGATGTGAGTGTCCTACCATCTGAGGGTATTTCTGTAGATGCGTTTTGACCCTTACACTCAGGACAAATACGTGGGAGGGTTTTGAAATTCGCCACCAGCGAATTTAAATTTCGTTTCTTTTCCAAAACGAAATTTAAATTCGCTGCAACCAACGATTTCAAGCAACAATGTCTTGAACAATCAACACTCTTTAGATTTATTATAAAAGTCTGCACGAACTAAAAACTGAACTGTAACGAATGACAAAATAAGGAAACATTAACGTTGCCGTGGTCCGTGGATTGCGTACGAATAAAAGGATGCACGTTAGATGATGGTTACGCAACAATACGAGCGTACACGAGCTAACGGGGTTTTTGTTAATAACCCAAAAATAAAATGCTTCGCGTTCTGCTGTTTTAGTAACAACGACCTTCGGGGGTTTCTGTATGACATAAATGTCAATTAAATCTTGAAAAGTTAAGGGGAAGGTGCAGGGATAAACAAAACAACTGAAGGGGATGCGCTGATTGAGTGAGCGAAGTGAACGAAATCAGCGATTGTTAGCCAGTGTGTCCCAAAATAGGATTGAAGCAACTTAAGCAAGTGAAGAGTAGTCATACAATAAATTAAGCTGTGGCAATTTGGCTAATCTAATGGCTAATTGGCAATGGTCAATTTGAAAATTAGAAATATGAAAATTTATAGAAATAAAATTCCTCTAGAAAAAAGCTACAGATGAAGATAACACGGTGTACCCTTGTGTACGTTCACAGACCTATGAAAGTAGTGATATCCACCCAAAACCAAAACTGGTATAAAAACCCGCCAAGTTTCCAATAACGATCGGCCTCTGAAGGTAGTGATATCATTCAACCAAGGAAAGGCTGCCAAGGTCAATCCTATTAGCCAAGTTAATCGCACCCAATAATACTTTGGAAGTTAAATGAAAACTTGAAGATTGCTACAGCGAGTAGCAATCTTCAAGTTTTTATTTCAAGTTCAACTTTCGAACTATTAGTCGGTGCGATTAACTTGGCTAATAGGATTGACCTTGGCGGTCTTTCCCTGGTTGAATGATATCACTACTTTCAAAGGCCGATCGTTTTTGGAAACTTGGCGGGTTTTTCTACCAGTTTTGGTTTTGGGTGAATATATATTTCACTTGCGCCGATCCATAGGCCAGGGTCGGCAGCGCGAACCATAAGCGAGGGTCGGCAGACGGGGAAAGCAATCATTGTCACAACCAATCCAAACATATAGTATATTAATGCGATAGAGCGCGTAACTCGGATGTTCATTATTTTCACGGCATCAGTGAAAAACGGCGAGCGGCCTGCGAAGATCCTACTAGACTCACATTTGTTTCGCCAGGTCTCGCTAGTATTATTATTTCAGTTTAGACGAGGTAACTGATTTGAGCATGTGACACTTGGAAATATTTTACGTATAAATTGTGTGTAACTGAAATTTACATGGTTGCATGCATCGAAGCTCATAGAGTGCTTGTGGAATATTTGAAATCAATCGGATAAGGGGAACAAAAGTTGCCATCGATGCAGAGAGAGAGAGAGAGAGAGAGAGGGAGAGAAAGAGAGAGAGGACAAAAAGTTCCTTGGCCCTGTATCGAATCGTGCGACACTTGGCCCTGCTTCGAATTGTGCGACCCTTGGCCCTGTATCGAATCGTGCGACACTTGGCCCTGCTTCGAATCGTGCGACACTTGGCCCTGCTTCGAATTGTGCGACCCTTGGCCCTGTATCGAATCGTGCGACACTTGGCCCTGCTTCGAATCGTGCGACACTTGGCCCTGCTTCGAATTGTGCGACCCTTGGCCCTGTATCGAATCGTGCGACACTTGGCCCTGCTTCGAATCGTGCGACACTTGGCCCTGCTTCGAATTGTGCGACCCTTGG
>JAHWFP010020619.1:58460-77008 GCA_023313725.1 Lithobius niger | reverse complement strand
AAAAAAAAAAAAACCATCAGTTATTTGCCGCACTAGGTGAGAACCCAGAGGAGAGGGCCCCTTTCATTAAAAAAAGAAAGGAGTTTTCCCATACAAGGCAAGAGCCCAGTAGAGGTCTCCCCCTCCTCCTTCACACAAAAATGTTGTTTTTACGGCGCATGGGTGGGGGTGGGCATTCCTCACCTCCTTCATAAAAAAATGCCTTTTTTGCCACACAGTCGAGAGCCAGGGGAGGCCCTTCATAAAAAAAATTTAAGTTTTTGCCACATAGGCAAAAACCCCCTGTGGCCCCCCCCCCCCCCCCAACCTTCTTAAAAAAAAATAAAACAATTAAGTTTTTGCAACACAAGACACAACTCTTTTTTACGCAATTCATATTCAACGGTTACAATCAAATTATAAATTGGGGCCAGTGAGAGCGGGGCCCCCAAAGTCGGTGGGCCCGGAGGCGGCTGCCTCCTCTGCCTCATTGTAGTTACGCCACTGGATTTACGCCAGATTTACGTGATTTACAAGATTTGTACTAGATTTACACGATTTGTAACGTGACAAGATTTACAAGCTTTATAGATGATTTATAAAAGATTTAGATGATTTACCCAAGATTTACAGATTTACAAGATTTATGCCAGCTTTACATGATCTACAAGATTTATACTAGATTTACAAGATTTGTCCAAGACTAACAAGATTTGAATTATTTATACAAGATTTAGATGATTTACCCAAGATTTACAGATTTACAAGATTTATGCCAGCTTTACGTGATCTACAAGATTTATACTAGATTTACAAGATTTGTCCAAGACTAACAAGATTTGAATTATTTACACAAGATTTAGATGATTTACCCAAGATTTACAGATTTACAAGATTTATACAAGATTTATAACGGATTTACGAAGTCTAAATCTTGGGTGTACGACATTTCTAGCTTTGCCGAACCCCTCGATTGCAAATGATTGGAGTATTTTTAGTGAATGCCTCTCTAAACCTCAAACCATTAAAGGCATATATTGGAGTTCAAAGTGTCTTGAATACCAAATTTCATTCGTATCTGTCGCATAAATTATTTTATATGAGAGGAATAGTCAGTAGTCAATATACAATTAGCGGAGCGAGGGAGCGAAGCGTAGACACAATTGCAAAATGTTGGTTGGTTGGTCTGTTGGTTGGTTTCACTTTTGAAGTCTGGGTTGAGCCCATACGAAAGGTTGGATTGGAATGACATTTGGTATATCGCTTTATACCCCCGAAAAGTATTGCTGAGCCAAAATTTTCCGTAAATAGAACAATTATTACGGAACAAAATTACAAACTTTCGAATTTATTTCTCACCATTGTAAATTTTGAATTACTGAATACTGGATTTTTCGAGGCTTTTTTTAACCTTCAGTCAAACATGCGACTTTTCCAGGGCTGCACCAAAGGGGAAATGACACGGGGGCGACGTTTTCGGGGGGTGCGAGAGAGGGCGCCAGGGCAAGTGCGTGTGGCGGGAAATGCGCGCTACCGAAGTGAGATGTTTCAAAGGATTAACCTAAACATGGGATTACTTGCTTACTGAATGCTGGTTTCTCAGTGATACGTTTTTTTTAGTCTTCAGTCAAACACACGCGAGCGACTTTCATGGGGCTGCACCAAAGGAAGAATGTCACGGGGTGCCATTTTCGGGGAGGGGGAGGTGGGCAAGCGTGTATGGGGGATGGGGGGATGGGGCAGGAGTGTACGGAATGGGGGTTAAAGTAATTGTGGGGGAGAGAGCATGTGTGTGAGCCATTCACATGTTCGGTCTTCGGTTTGATAAGTTTAAAACTAAAGACCAAACACCTAGAGGGAGGCAGGGTGCGCAGCATGCATGTGACTAAATGCAACGAATAAATTGTATGATTTCATTGAGTTACGTCGAAAAAAGTTGTTGTTCCAGAAGGAATTTTTCGACGTAACTCAATGAAATCATAAAATTTATTCGTTGCATTTAGCCACATGCATGCTGCGCGGGGGCGGCGCCATCCCCCATACACGCCTGCCCGCCTCCCCCTCCCCGAAAACGGCACCCCGTGACATTCTTCCTTTGGTGCAGCCCTGGAAAAGTCGCTCGCGTGTGTTTGACTGAAGGCTAAAAAAAACCGTATTACTGAGAAATCCAGCATTCAGTAAGCAAGTAATCATGTTTAGGTTAATCCTTTGAAATAATTCACCTATGTACCGTGCATTGCGACATTGTTGCAAGCAACGATTGTTGCCGCCCACATAAAAACAATTCAACTCCTTTCTGGAAGTGAATAGGAAATAAATGCGCCTTTCCGTCGTATCAGGCTGCCAATTTCATCGAAATTAAGAACCAATCGTCGTTTGGTTTAAGGTTGTCTGGTTTAGTTGTTTTTTTTTTTAGCTCAAACGCGGACAATGGCACAGTTCACGCGACTAAAACTTTGTTGGTCGCTTTGGTACCACAACAATACCAAAAAAACTAACCCCAAAACGGTGCGGCAGGTCTGGTAAGTGGTTTCATCTCTTCGAAGACTTTGGAAAAAGTGTTATAACCCGAACTTGTAGTCCAAGGCCGTCAATAGACGGCGACCTGGCCGGTTTGGTAAGTGGCGCCATCTGTTCGAAGACGTTGGAAAAGTGTTCCAACCCTCATTTGAAGGCGAATCCCGTCAACAGATGGCACTACAGGGTGGGGTCACTGACTTGGCCGCCTGCGCCGTATTATATATCCACCCAAAACCAAAACTGGTAAAAGTAGCCGCCAAGTTTACAAAAAGGGTTGGCCTTTCAAAGTAGTGATATCATTCAACCAGGGAAAGGTTGCCAAGGTTAATCCTAAGTTAATCGCACCTACTAATAGTTCGAAGGTTAAATGAAAACTAGAAGATTGCTACTAGCGGTAGCAATCTTCAAGTTTTCATTTAACGTCCAAAGTATTATTCGGTGTAATTAACTTGGCTAATAGGATTAACCTTGGCGGCCTTTCCCTGGTTGAATGATATCACTACTTTGAAAGGCCGACCCTTTTTGTAAACTTGGCGGCTTCTCTTACCAGTTTTGGTTTTGGGTGGATATCAGGACTTTCATAGGCCTGTGAATGTACAAAAAATCCCACGTTGTAATTGTCACCCCTACCTTTTTTGTCTGGAGGTATTTTATTGTATGAATGTTCTCATTCAAAATTTTCACATTTGCTATTGTCATTCCAAATAAATTAATAACAAGCGTAACAGTATGATAATTGCAAGGACTTAATCAATTCCTATGGAATAAAAGATACCCTGTGTCTTATTGAACCAGTAATGAGAAATTTATTCGGGTCGAGGGGCAGATAATTCATGTACCGTAAAAAAAAAAAAAAAACGATTTGTATTTGGTGGGAAAAAACCGACCAAACCTTTGCAATAAAAGATACTCCGTCTCTTAGCGAACCACCTATTTGCAACAACAATGAATTCTGACAATTAGGTACTGAAACGATAAGCGTGTAACACTTAAGCATGTTATAATCTATGTTGGATGACAATACAAACAACGGTTACAACAATAATTTTGCACTTACGAGCCACTTCAGGACCACGTGCTTCTAGCTGCAACCCACATTTTAGAAAAGGCACTTCCCCATATGACGCTTTACCTGTCTGCCGAAATTTAGATCTGGCAACTTTCCCTAATGAGTTGTAGACGTGTCGTTATACCCTATGAGAATTAACATGGGAGCCTGTGGACTAGTTACTAGTTATGAGTCACCAGTAACACAAATCAACGTTATTGAGGACACTTTCTCTCCATGAAGGACACGTTCCCACATTTTCGTGTTGAGTTTTTCTGTGTTACTAGACCCAAGACACCTGATTCAAACGATTTGCAAAGATTTCTACCGCATCTGGAATTTACACCAGTATGCTGAAATCACGTATAAGTTGGTTTCAGTTAAAAGACACACTGAGCCGCCATCTGGCAACAATTACACTAACAATTAAGTTCCAACAACAATAAAACGTCTACTTGGCGGCGACACGTGTCTAGATGTAGATTTTAATATACGGACTACATTTTGCACAGCAGTTCCAGTTAACAATGTAAGAATTATTATTGCCAGCGGTAGCCCAAACAGCAGTGGCTATCGTGCCGTTTTATTTTATACTCGGCGGCGATGGCCCACATCTTTAGTGTGGACTGTGCAAATAACTAAACACAAACTAAATGCTGGAGCAAACGAAAGCTTGTTAACATAAATTTGACACGTAGCATAGGCCTATATTTAATAAAAAAAAAAGCTAAACCAAGAAAAAGGCCAGCAAAGAGCAGCAGTACGTCACACCAAAAGGCAAAGAGCCCAACTTAGCCAAACACTGCACCCAGATTTTTAAGAAGCACTAGCCAATGTGGTATCGTCATTAAAATAAACCAAATATGAGTTTGAAATGAAGATCTAGCTAGTTCGCCAACCTCCCACGTTAATTAGTCATGAAAACGGTGTAAGCGTCTGCTTAAGTAACAAAATATTGTTGTAAGTATTGTCGGCAGTATCCGTTGCAGTCGAAGTACACTCGTTTCGGATCTCGTTTCGTTTTTTTTCTTTTAGGGAGCACGATCCCAAACTGGGTTATCTGCCCGAAGACGATGATGAGGGATAATTTAGCGCGATAAATCTAAGCGGAAAACCCAGAATCTCTGACATGGCACAATCGACAAGAGCACGAGATACCACAGGGTTCTCGGCTCTAAAACCTGTGACAACAATATTTGACCATGGTATGATTCTTTCAAATGAAAGCTTGGTTCAAGTTTGGTTTTGGATATTTAAATAAACAAACACCGGTATGATCGTGTCACAGTTTCATTTCTTTTCCTGAATATTTAGCGAGTGACCAAAAAAATACTACAAAACGACAAAAAAAATGCTACAATTGCTGGGCCACAGTTTATATCAAACAAAGCAAAAACAACAACAATTGCGGAAGTGTTGGATCATGTTACTAGAACTACCTGGTCTGACTATTAGTACAACTCCTAGTAAATAAAAAAAAGTGAAATACCAAAAACAATACTGGTAAAGAGGTTACCAAGTTAGAGAATAGTTCGGGCCTTTAAAGGAGTGATATCAACATACCAAAATATTATCGAAGTTCCGTTAAATTCCATTTACGTTCGGTTAATTAAAAAAATATGAACATTGCCACCGATATTTAGATTTGTCAGAGTCGGTGGCATCTAACTTGGTGAATGCTTTGGCTTGTTGATATCACTCCTTTCACGGCTCCAACTATACTCTCTACTTCAGTTGCGTAACTAGCCTACTGTGCTTCTGGGGTCACGCGGCCTAAAGGTCTAGCACCTACCACCACCCACTTGAAAAAACGTAACAATGCTAGAATACGCTAAAACAAAACTTTTGAAGAAGCAAAGAATTGCAGCTGTGCTGTGTAATCTCAATCTCTTGGTCTGGTGTTGGGCCTATAATTTCATTAACTTGATGCCCGAGCCTGAACAGCGGAAGTTTACATGTATGGATTTTCTTTGTAGTGACGCACCTATAAGTAACGTGAAAGGGGGGGGGGGGGGAGTGCCCCTGAGAACCTAAGTTGAAAGTAAAATATTAGGTAAACGTAGACAAATAAGCCATTTACTGAAAAATTCTAAAAGTTGGCATTTTAACATTTCAAAGGTGCTAACATTGCTGAAAGTTAGCGGTTTTGCAGGATTCTGAGCGGCTTAAACACCCCTCCCCCTTTTTTTTTTACACAACTTAGCTGTCTTCTTTTTGGTTTTTTTTTGTTGCCCCTTACAAACAATATACCTGGGTGCGCCACCGATTCTTTGCAATTACTATTTTTTGATTGGTGGCTTCGTTAACAATTTTGGTTTTTTGTTACGATTTGGCAGACACTAACTACCACAGTCAGCAATAATGTCCCGATACAAAAAAAAAGAACAAAAAAAAAAACGTTAACAATGGAAAAAAAACGTCTGTAACGCCTTTCAATCAGGCGCGGATCCAGAGCGGGGCGATGGTAGCGATCGTCCCTCCTAAACTGAATCAGACACCCGAGCTGCTAATACTTTATTATTGTTTAAAATCATCTTCACTGACTGCTTAAATTTAAGTATTAGCCTACGATTTTCTGTACGGACTGCCACACTTACAAAACAACATATTTACAGGGATTTTTTACGCTGACTTCATCCTTATTTTTTTCTTTCGTCACTTTTATTCTCCTTTCGTCGATTGTTATGCTACGAGCAATACAAAATGGATGAAAGCAAAACAAACAAAAATAACAAAGCAAAAAAACCTGTAAAAACGTTAATTCTTTATCCTACTGTTTCAGAAATATTTCTCAATTTTTAAGATAGCAGAATAGCGCGAAGACAAAAATCTACGACATAAAGATTCGAACAAGTAATATGTAATCGAATCACAATATATATAACTAAGATAATAATATTTGTTTGTTTGTGTGTTGCCAGATCACCGAGATCCCCACTACTAATTCTATTCTATTGATGTCCACAGTGGCAAGTACGCAGTGGGATACACAACTGATTTGTCTGAATAAGTAATAATGCTAACTGCGTTTTCAACAAAGATGGAGAGTATTGATGACGTCGTGTATTTTTTTTGGAATCTCGATAATCTTAACTAGGACAGTCCCCATTTATAACAATCATCTGCTATTCTTAAAAATATCAAATGGCTCAAAGGGCTCAAAGGGTTTAACGAGCATTAACCACTCCTGGTCATCTGCCCGAAGCCCTAAGGCCCTATGTCTGCAACAGCCAGATTAGAAATATCGGGGGACTTTTAACAATGGGTATATATAAGAATGCTCTGCAATTCTAGCAAATTACAAAGGGTTCAAAGGGTTTAACGAGCGTTAACCACTCCTGGTCATCTGCCCGAAGCCCTAAAGCCCTATGCATATTACGGGGGGCTTTCAACAATGGGAATACATAAGAATAGAAAGTTTCCTTCAACAATAGGACGTGCATTCAAATAAATGTTAGACTCAATAAGTATATATTTTTTCAAATCACCGTTATTTTTACTGTCATTACTTCTTGGAATATTCTTAAAACTTTCCAATACTGTCCTAGTATGAATAAAACGAATTTATTGATGCCTATAGAATATTTAGTTTAAATAGGAATTGGTGGGTACAAAATCTTTCTTTTACTGGTAAAAAAAAAATGAAAATAAGAGGGCGTAAAAAAAAGCGCATAGGCCCTGCTTACGTCTCCCCCTTCCCCACCCCATGTCCCCTATAATTTTGGAGCTCGGACCACGATTGGAAAATTATGTTTTCGATTCCTAACTGATATGAAATCGCCCCTCCCAAAATCCCGTCCAGGATCCGCTGCTGCTTTCAATTCCCGAAAATTTTCTGGCATTGCTCTTAACTTGTTTTCCAAGTTAGCGGCGGAGCTAATGGGAATGGGCTCCTGCCGTTCAGCGTAGGTTAGAATAGGCCTAGTTAGGATTCACGAGTGTCTTTGGAAGTTTGTTTACTATCCAGCTTTAACCATTTCGCCCACCTTAATCATTCTTTAACATTACCGAATAGAGTTTTGTATCAACTTACCAATCTGCACTTGAGCCATGGCAGCACAAACCACAGCTGAAATACCAATCAAGGTCAAAAGGAAATGCATCTTGTGTGATAACTTCGCCCTTTTACTTGCAGTTAAGTTGAAGATATCAGACTGAAGCCAAAAGTGCGGATGAGCGTGGCTTTATACCTTTTCCACTTCCTTTCCGTTCGCACTGCCTGCGTTTTCCCGGTAATGGTTCAGTCGACCCTGAGCAAAGGGAAGCATTCAACCTTGAAGTGACTAATTAGGTGATTGTGTAACTGTCACCCGCTGCAGACTTACATGTTCTTCCCATCGCTCATCTGAAAAATGGTCCCAAGGTGAGCCGGCCTCACGCCGCATTATAATACAAAGTAATTAACCTACGGTGTGAATCTTCCAAGCAAACATTATTTTATATTTTTGCCATTTCAAACTTGGAACGAACTCGTTTGATGCTTAAAGTAAGGTTTAACTTATGCGAAGTCAAAACAGCAAAGGAACACTAATAAACTTTCCTGTAAGGTGTCAGATACTGCAATGTTGCTGTACTGTTTAGTCCACGTGAAACTTTACAGCCGGATTTAAATGTTTTACCATTTTTGCTTTTGCACACGATATATCAGCTAATAATTCTACTTTTGGCTAAACGACATTGCTGAAAAATGTTTAAAAACTAATCGTCTTAGTGTGCTTATAGCACAGCTCTACAGGTAGTTCCAGGGTTCGTGCGAATCCTTGTAAACCTGCAAATGTCCTGGAAAGTAATAATGAAATTCCATGCCTAGAAAAGTGCTTGAAAATCTTGAAATATGATATATGTATCATCAGAAGGATGATGAACGGAAAGTAAACGACGTGACTGACGAACACTGAACAAATTTAGCCCAGAATGTAGTCGAGTGCTTCCTTTGTTTGGGCATGAAAAGTTTTGAAGTCTGGGCTCTGGATTTAATTGATATAGTTACGTGTATATAATGGTTGGATACAGTAGTAAGGTTGCATGTGGACTAAACACTGCAACTACACTGCATTATCTTAAACCTTACTTACCTTACAGGCAAGTTTATTTGTGTTCCTTTGCTGTTTTGACTTCGGATCAGTTAAACCTAACCTTAAGCATCAAACGAGTTAGTTTTTGTTTTTTAATTCGTGCTACTTTGGCGTACCATGTAGTTTACAGAAGCTTGTTTTAATATTTTTTTTATCTTCATCAACTACAGTTTGGTGGAAACATACACTGTGCAAGGTGTCGCCTTATATTATTATGTTCGTTAAACCTTACCTTAAATATCAAAGGAGTTCGTTTTTGTTTTCTAATTCGTGATATTTCGACATACCAAGTTGGTCTCCTGTACTTCTTGCAAACGCACTGTTTATTTAATCTTCAGTCTACTGGCGTTTGCCGATTGGCATTGCTTTAAGGTTTTGTATTGTTATGAAACATTGCTCAGTATCTTCTGCACTGTTTGTGGGGTGTACAGAGATCCGCGCGACCTGTGTGCACATCTCCGGGAAGCCGCCCAAAGGGTCCAAGAAGCATGAAGTACGGTGCGAGCCAGGGAAGGTGGCAGGAAGGAAACCGAGAGATTAGGTCTCGACCACGTCGGGAAGCCGGTGAAAGGCCCCTGGGGCCGACACCCCTGAGTACCAGTACTGAGTACCAGTGCAAAAGTATATAAAACCAGACAACAACATCATCCGACCTTGCATCAATCTCCGACCTTGCATCATCCGTAGTCTTATCAGGGTCCTGGACGCTAGCAAAAGCAAATTATGGACACAAACACAAGGTCGGAGATTGAAGAGGGTGACGGTAATGGGTGGATTACACCAAGACGAAAAAGGCGCAGGCAGAATAAAGGGTTGCCAAGTGCTTCTGGTGCTACAGAAAAGTGTTCCGAAATGGTAGAGTGCGACAGCGGCGAGTGTTAATGAGTGTCAGTCCAGTGTCAGTTCTGACGCCTAACCTAGTGGAGATGCAAAGTGAACCTGGGGGGGGGGGGGGGCCGAACCAGTGCACAGCCTCTCAGGTGAGTGTGACAGCATCTGCATCAGCGATGGCCAGAGTGTTATGGATGTAAGCACGCAAGAAGGCACTCAGGAAGTATAGGGGTTTAGGGGTTCTTCAAATTTTTCCGAATTTCCAAAATTTCCTAAATTTTCAAAATCGTCACTTTGTGGTTTTGCATTGGCGTATTGGAACGCGCGCAACCTTATTAGGAATAAAATTAGTGAATTAGATGCTATTCGGCACCATGCGGATATTGTTGGCATTCTCAGGGGATAAATGATATCCAAAATTTCCAAGGATCTAACCTAAACATAGATTTGGTTTCGTCTCGGGGGAATGTTGGTGCTTTCATTAACTGAAAGGTGCGTACTTGACAGTCCCATTCACAAGATGGAGCCGGCTTTATTGTAGTAGGATAATAGTTTTAAAGCATAACAGAAACGTGTCGTGCCAACAACAACAACAAGCCATAAACGAATTTCATGATTCAGCTCGGGTCCACATCTCCGATTTGTAGATGTCAATGTATTTCGGTATGCTTGTTGACAAAAGTCCAACAAAGCTTACATTCCAAATTTAATGAAAATATATTATTAACTTAGGCGGTGGCCTTTAATGTAAGGTTTGACCTTAACCTCCCATGTCAAAGTCGAAATTTGACGCTTAACTTCTCCGCCGTCTTTGAATATTTTTCGATTAAATTTGGTATTTCAGCCTTGTTGGACTTGGTCAACAAGCATAGGCTACCAAACTTCATTAAAATCCGCTGAAGCAAATCGGAGATCTGAACCGGAGCTAAAATATGAAATTAAGCAGAGATATTAAGCGTCAAAATTTCGGCTGTAACTAGGAGAGTTGAGGTCAAACCTTACAGTAAAGGCTACCGCCTTTAATAATTAAACGGCCTTTTAAAATACTTTTAAATAAAAAATAACAACAACCGTGGCGTTAACGCAGAATTTTATACAATTTAAACCAAAAAAATGATCAGTTTCTCAAGTTTTCGAATTTTTTGGGGATCGTATTGTCGCGCACGAACCAAACGGCAATTTCAATAGATCTTTTAATTGAAAAAAATTCATTTTAAAGATATTATATAGGTCTAGTTTACAAACGAAGAGAAATGAAAGGGCACTTACACATAAGTTGAAAAATAAACACCCGTCTTGTTTATTTATTTTGTTTATTTTCTTTAACGTTCGGAGGCGTAAAACCAAATTTTCTGAGACCTTTTAACCTATAAGAGACATCGGCCTCACCAGCACATAAGTCTGTTAACTGTAAGCAACTAAATGCATATTTTGTCACGTTGAGGATAAATCCCAATGCGGCCAAAATCTTTCAAATTGTGGTAAATGTAAGAGGAAGGTGCAAGGATAAAGAAACACTAAATATTAAACGATGAGTGTCAACCATTAATAGAGGAAAGATGCGTAAATAACGTTGTTTTTATGATACTGTGTAGTTAATTAATTTAACATTTTTCCCATGTTAAATCCCGCTCATGGCTACCGAAAAATTGGAAAAACCTACACAGCTGAATGTTGATCACGCATGCATGGTGATCTGAATGTGATCCTTTTGTTGGTTTGAGGCTGTTTAGGGGCCCGGGCAAATCCGTAGAAGAATTTGTAAATTTGCAACAAACGAAATTCAATTTCGTTTCTTTTCCATGTTGCAGCCAAAGATTTCAAGCAACAATGGCTTGGACATTCAACCCTGGTTTTTATATAAGCACGGCCGGCAGGTAGTGCTTATTAGCGTTTTGTGTTGCACGTGAATTTTCAAAAAGTGGACAGAAGGTGGCGAGGCCCTATAATTCAATTAATGCTGCAACATTTGTAACCAAAGCTGCAACAATAGGCGAGGCGCACAGACCGAATTGGTGTTCACTCGAACATGTTCCAGTTAAATGTAGGCCAGAGATAGGTTATGGAGAACCAAAATAAAATGGTCTTGGTCTTTGCTTACATCTTTAAGTTTTAAACCATAGGGTGCGAATTAGAGCCTCAAAATGGGCGGCCGACATGACTGTGTGCTTCGGGAAGCCAGTTGAATTGTTTCCGCGAGTGTTTGCCATAATACTGCATCTGTCTGCAACAATCCAGAATCCTATCGAGATGACACACGCTAAATCTAGAATCACGCTAGTGTGTTGCCATCAAGATAATAAACATGGGGCAAAGCTTGGACGGAACCTGAACATACATACGCATTTTTAATGTTCCGTTTTTTCGCAAACAAAATTGGGTGAACAGTGGACATACCGTACACATGAAAGACCAGACCGTACCAATTACAATAAAAAGGAAGCGAAAAGAGCCAACAAATTAAGTGAACAAAAAACGGCTACGCCGTTTAGCAAAAAAAAATGTGAGCTCGTATCCCCATTCACAGCTGTGAAGTTACACGAATAAAAACTGATTAGATTTCACTCGAACGCAACGGATTATAATTAGAACTCCAATTCCAGGGAACAAGGTTTGTGATATGCTAGCCTCAAACAAACAAAATGGTTGAATATTTCACTACAAAAAATACGCTCACAAAATCCAACATTTACACGCACGTGAAACAGACGAAAACCTAAACTCACAACCACATACAAGACAGACGCCATAAATAGCAATCGCCTACAAAATTGACAGATTAAAAATACATATAGAAAATGAACACGTAATTACTCACACGAACTAGAACTGACATACAGAAACCATCAAACACAAACGCAGGCAAAAAATGCCTTAACTAGGAGCCTGCTTGTTTCACAAATAATAAATACACACAAAATACACATATAGCCACTCACACGAAACATACTTAAAATACAAAACAACAAACACAGAAAAAAAAAAAGCCTGGACAATACACAAACATACAAACGCACTCACTTGCGTTCACCTTCTGACATAACCAATGAGCAAAAACAGTCGTCGTTCCATGGAAATGAAGTTCAAATTATAGTTCGTTGCATTCAACTGAACTCTAATCCGTTTTTATTCGTGTATCTTCACAGCTGTGAGTATGGGGATACGAGCTCTAATGGTTTTTTTCCCTTCGACTTAGCCGTTTTTCGTTGAGTTAATTTATTGTAAAAGTCTGGACGAACTAACAGCTGGACTGTAATGAAGAACAAAGTAATCAGCCATTTATGTTGGCGTGGATTGCGTAAGAATAAAAGGATGCACGTTAGTTGATGGTTGCGCAACAGTACGAACATCCACTACGAAACGGAGTTTATGTTAATAACCACAAAAAACAATTGACTCGTGTTTTGCGGTCTGACTGTTTTAGTAACACTGAACTTTAGGGATTTCAACGAAATGTGAACGAAGAAAGCACACGAAACAATTCTCAATTCAGCTGATGTAACGGCTAATTATTTAAAAACATAAAAATTTCTCAAGAAAAAAAAGGTAGAGATGTAAGATCAGACGGTGTGACCTTTGTGTGTTCACAGTCCTAAGTTACATGCGTGTCTATTAACTGCAAGCAACTAAAAGCATATCTGATGATGTCGAAAATAAATCCTTACCAATTTTGGAAAATGTAAGGGGTTGGGATAGACAAAACAAATGAAGGAGATGCGCTCATTGAGAGAGAGATTCCAGCTTCATTGTATAGATTAACATTAATCTCGGGAAGGGCAACTTAAGGGTAATGTGACGAATGAGTGAGCAAAGCGAACGAAAATCAGAGTTTGTTAGCCAGGGTTCTCAAAAATGGGATTGCAGAAACTTAAGCATGTAAAGCATGAACATACAATAAACCAAACTTTGTCATTTTGGCTGATGTAACGGTTAATTGGACAATGGGAAATGTGGAAATTATCAATGAGAAAATTAATAGACATAAAATTCCTCCAGAAAACAAAGTAGATATGAAGATAAGACTTATTACCTTTCGTACGTTCACAGTCCTATGAAAGCTGCGATATCTACACAAAACCCAAAGTGGTATAAAAGAAGCCACCAAGTTCCCAAAAAAAGGGTCGGCCTTTGAAAGTACGTGATATCCCATTCGGGGCGTCGGACGAACATCTAACTGGAAAATCGTCTAATGGGATAATTGTCTAAAATCTGCCTAAATAAAAAATCTGGAAAAGCATCTAAACAGAATATCGTATAATGGATATTGTATAATGGATAAACGTCTAACTGGATTAACGTCTAACTGGATTAACGTCTAACTGGATTAACGTCTAACTGCAGTTTCTGATGTTATATGTATAGCCGCAGCGAGCGCGGCAGCGCGAGCGAGGCAGGGATATTAGACGATTTTCCATTATACGAATTTCCAGTTAGACGCTTTTCCATTATACGAATTTCCTGTTAGATGATATTCCGTTATACTCTTTTCCGTTATACGTTCTTCCAATTATGCGATTTTCCAGTTAGACGATTATCCCTCGCCCCATATCATTCAACCAGGGAAAGGCCGCCAAAGTTAATTTTATTAGTAAGTTGATCGCACCGAATAATACTTTAGACGTTAAATGAAAACTTGAAGATTGCTACCGCAGTGAATTACATGCAGTTAATTTTATCGAAGATTTTTGTTGCAATACCTTTTGTTTAAATTATGTAATTACAAAGAAAAGTCAAGTGTGCCATAAAAAGGGGGTTGTATGATTGAATTTTTATTGTTAAAATGTACACGGATAAAAATTGATGATTTATATTTAAATAATCAAATGTACAATTGAGAAAATTGCATCTGTTTAAGTGCTGTTGTGCTTTACGATTCATATATTTAAAACGTAAAGCACAACAGCACTTATACAGATGCAAATTTTCTCAATTGTACATTTGATTATTTAAATTATAAATCATCAATTATTATCTATGTACATTTTAACAAGTGAAAATTCAATTATGTAACCCCCTTTTTTACGGCACACTTGACGTTTTTGCTTGTAATCCGTGTACCTTTTTTACGGCTATGGAGTCGCGCTACAAAGGTCTATGCATGCAGTCGATTGTTGCTGGCCACTTTGATACAATTCAACTCAGCTCTGAGAGCCTGCATCTGCGAAATAAATACGTCATTCTATCGTCTCTAGCTGCCAGAGTAGCTTAGTTTGGTTTAAATCTATCATATGAAAAACCAAAACTGGTAAAAGGGGCCGCAAAGTTCCGAGTAGTTCGGCCCTTCAAAGGAGTGATATCAACACACCAAAACATTCGCCAAGTTAATGGCACCGCTTAATAGTTCGAAGGTTAAATGAAAACTATAATATTGCTACTTACGGTAGCAATGTTCAAGTTTTCATTTAACGTCCAAAGTATTATTCGGTGCGATTAAGTTGGCGAATGTTTTGGTTGGTTGATATCACACCTTTGAAGGGCCGAACGATTCGGAACTTGGCGGCCCCTTTTGCAAGTATTGGTTTTTGATATGATAGCAGTCCTTTTTTTCAAATTGTGTATTACACTCAACTCCATCCGTGCAGATGTGTAATAAGTGGCACGTCAACAAGAAATTGGTTTTCAACACTTTGCTACTACCTTTTGCCTAGACGCCGAACCATTCTCTTTATAGTTTTTGGTTTGGTTTTAATTTTGTTGTAATTTGCTTTATTTCGTTAGTTTTGGTGTGTTGATATCACTCCTTTCAAGGGCCGAACCACTCTCAACTTGGTGTCCTCTTCACCAGTTTTTGACTTTGTTTATTTTACTATGATTTTACAGTTGCTTTATTTTTCGTGAATGGACGTGAATACAATTTCTTTGCAACGTTGTTAAAATTTATCGTGCTACACTAGTGTGTGTCTAGGCACGCACGCCAGTATACACATTGTCATTGACCGAACTTTGGCTGTCCAATGAGAGACGATGCCGACAATACTAACAATGGTTAACAATATGCCATTCCACGCCATCCCCGTTACACCCAAAGGCTCCAAACCATAAAATGTACGCAGTACTGCAGCCATTCGTTCTATTTCATAGCAAGCTAGTAGCTAATTACACATTTACAACGTTATTGAGGGTCAGATTTTGCATTGAAAGCAGCTTAGCTAGCATTCCTGCACGAGTTTTAGCGTTTGTACCGCATTATTATTTTTATCCAAGTACCTGAAATGTGCTCAACTCTGCTTCCGAATATAAGACATTGACGCTATGGCGCCGCGCTACAATGGTTTACAACCTCGACAATTGAATTGATGTGATGTTGTTGCCTAACTTGATGTTTGTTGCCTGTTTGGCGCAGCGCGTTTAGTTGAAACATGGATTCTTTCACATACATTTATTAATAGCCATGGCCCAAACCCGTACGCCCTGCAAAACTAAATACAGTAAAACTCTGGAAACACACACACTGACTGTGTTTTTAGCAAACACATAACACGTGCACGAAGAATAGATCTGGAGTTTGCCGAGTGGCATTGTTCCCTAATTACAGTGGTTAAAACAATGTAAAACAATCAAAATGATCGTTCAGGTTCCCGTAACTCCAGAATGGTTCGGCCAATCGAAACGTGGTCGCTGTTAGACCGCCGCCGCCGCCGCCGCAACCACCATTAGCCAAGTTAAGAACACCGACTAATAGTTCGAAAGTTAAATGAAAACTTGAAGTTTGCTACTCGCTGTAGCAATTTTCAAGTTTTCATTT
Organism: Lithobius niger; assembly: GCA_023313725.1. Taxonomy (NCBI): domain Eukaryota; kingdom Metazoa; phylum Arthropoda; class Chilopoda; order Lithobiomorpha; family Lithobiidae; genus Lithobius; species Lithobius niger. The sequence goes on along the minus strand of JAHWFP010020619.1, from coordinate 60,810 downwards.
AACGTCCAAAGTAGTATTGGATGGCCACGGCTTAGTTTATTGTATACTCTTCACGTATACTTAAGTTACTTTAATCCAATTTTGGCACACACTGGCTAACAATCGCTCATTTCGTTCGCTTCGCTCACTCGCACGCAACGCAACGCACGCACGCAACGCACGCACGCACGCACGCACGCACGCAACGCATCCCCTTCAGTTGTTTTGTTTGTGATTTCATTGACATTTAGTCGTACAGAAACTCCCGAAGGTCGCTGTTACTAAAACAGCAAAACGCGAAGCATTTTATTCAAAGGGTTATTAACAAAAAAACCCGTTAGCTCGTGGATGCTCGTATATTGTTGCGTAACCATCATCTAACGTGCATCCTTTTATTCTTACGTAATCCACGGCAACGTTAATGTTTCCTTATTTTGTCCTTCGTTACAGATCAGTTTTTAGTTCGTGCAAGCTTTTATAATAAATCTAAAGAGTGATCTTTAGCTAAGTGTTGATTGTTCAAGCCATTGTTGCTTGAAATCTTTGGTTGCAACTTGGAAAAGAAACTAAATTTAAATTGGCTGGTGGCGAATTTCAAAACCCTCCCACGCATTTGTCCTGACCCCTACAACTCTCAAGCCAACAAAAGGTCCATGCTCAGATTATCATGCATCCGTGTGCCAAAATTCAGCTACGCAGGCCTTCTCAATTTTGCGCTAGCCGTGCGCAAAAATTCTATGGGATTTAACATGGGACAGTAAGACAAAAACAACGTTATTGACGCATCTTTTTCTCTATGATTGGTGGACACTCATCCTTTAAATTTTAGTTTTTTCTTAATTTCCGACTCTTCCCTTACATTTTCCACAATTTTAAACATCTCTGTTGCATTGGGATTTATCCTCAACATGCCAAAATATGCTTTCAGTTGCTTACAGTTAACAGACACATGTCTGCTAGTGAGCCGCCTTTTTATCATTAATAATCATTTTTTTAACAATCGGATGTCTACTGTTACTTGGCGGCGACACACTAGCGTGTGTCTAGATTAACAAAGAGCAAATTGTCTGATTGACTGATTAATCGTTTCTACATTGATGTTTTGTGATTTTGCTTCGATTCAATGATTCAATGATTGCTTGCTTGTTGCTTGAAACAATAATACAACAGCAACACAATAAATAACTCGCGCATATCTGCTGGTTGTGTATCTTGGGTGTTCCAAATGAAAGGCTTGCAATGCACCAAGTTTTAGAGTTGCGCTGTATGTCTGATGAGTGGAAACTTGGCTCGTTTTTGATATCACAGACGTTCAATGGCTGAAACTTGGCAGGTTTTGCTTACAATCATTATTGTTTTTGGTTTAGATATCACAACTCTTAGTAGTTGCGTCTAACGTGATTTTTTCGTTATTTAACGATGTTCTATAGTAGGGCCACTAAGAGAATGACTTGGTGTTATCATCGATTGTTTAAGTCGTGACCTCGCTTGCTTGTTTTAGCTGCATGCAAGGTGCACTCTTGGCCATTCATTACCCGTTACCAAGGATGCTGCCATGGTTTGGCAGCGCTACGTACACGATCGGATCGAGGTGGTCCGTGCATTAGCAATGAATTCAATTAAAATGATCGTTTTGAGACGTTGTTATGGCTACGTCAACACATAAAATAATTTTAGCAGCAAAGAAAGATAATTTGTGGTTCCTCTCATAACATAGTGAAGTGAGAAAATGTTTGTTCCACTAGAAGTACTTTTAAAAACGATATAAAGGTTCGTTACTGAAAATATAAACGTCGCTCGCGCTTAAAGCATCATTCATCATCCCCTATGGTTGCCAGGCAACAACAAGTAACGCAGGCAAGCCATCTAAATTCAGCTGCCCAAAATCCAAACAAACAAGATAATAGTGAAATATTAAATTAAATCCCTATACTTTTTTTTTTTAAATAAAGGTAAGGTAAAATACGACAAATGAAGAATAAGACTAGCTCCACGTGTAAAATAAGCATACTACCTAACACGAAAAACTGTTGGACTGCGTACGGCAACTGTTAAATCGACCGTAGCCGTCTCGTGATTTCGGCAGTGTTCTATTACTTTCGATAACAAAAGCCTGGCGAGTCGAAAATAGTTTACAATAAATTTACACGTGTTACCTTGAAACGTGTGTAAATCCTAGATAAACGGGGAAAACAAATACATTGACAGTGTTAGTTGTCAAACTCTCTCGTTTGTTTACATACGTAGAACAAAGTGGAGCTACAAATCAACATCTGTTTTGTGTCCACTCCCGATCATTTCTTGTATCCAGACGTTAACTCTGTAGTGTTGCACGAATCTTCTTTCAATGATTTGTTCTGTTGACAAACAT